>JBBMEG010002761.1:13501-38872 GCA_037832605.1 Cyclanthera cordifolia | reverse complement strand
GTGACATTGAAAATGTGAGGATTCTTCGACATATATATAAGATAAGATGTTATTCTCCCAATCAATTGGTTTTGAGCTGAATATCATTTTCTAATAAGTTGTAATGATTTAGTTGGGTTAGGAGATTTTTAAGATCAATTCAAAATTTGGATTATTAAATCTTTCAACCCGTCTAATCTTATGTATTAGAGAACTGAACTCTATGTTTTTCGAGGTGAGCTAAGTTAAATTTTTGGGTTACGTTAAAACTCAACTTTCATTATTTGAGCTGATTTGTCAAAATTACTCGAGTTGTCTGTTGTTTTTACACCGTAGATGAGAGTAAGATTTTAAAATATTTATACACAAATGACGAAAATTGATGGGATACTTAGGTGTAGAAATGAGCACATGTATCATATTATTTACAACGGTATAAAAAGTTAAATTTATTGTTTATTTATTAATTTTAATTCAAAACATCAGGTTCATATTGGTGTTTTGTTTTGTTTTTTTTTTAAAAAATTTAAATCTACCACTAGTACTCCTCTAATATTTTAAAAATCAAATTAAAATTTGAAACCTAAAAAAAAAAAATTAGCTTCTAAATATTTATTCTGATAGACAGAAAATTTGAGTAAATACTACTTTAAATTTCGAAAATCAAAAACAAAAAAAATCAAAAAGCGATTCATTTTTCATTATTCAATTTGTATACACAATTTAATTTAATGAGTAAATGAGGTTACACATTCTTGCTCATCTTCCTAATTAATTCACGAAGCTTCTACACTTGAAACTGAAAACTCTTTGGTCCAATTCCAATATCTGACGCTTTTATTTTGGGTTCGGAACTCGCCTACGACGGAACAATTAGTTGAATTGAAATCGACGGCGGCACATAATCAGGTCCACTCAGATAGCTTATGCCGCCGCCGCCTAATCGGCCGCGACATAATATCGACCAGAGATAATTATCTCAGTGGACTTGATAAAAGTTTTATTCTGTATACGTGGCATAATCAGGTCCACTGAGATAATTATCAATAATCAACGGCTAGCATAAGCTATCGACTTTTTCTGTTTAAGCATCAGCGATGCAGGGAAGTGAAAGGAAATTTTAATTTATGTGTGAAATAGTGTTTAATTTTAGAATAATGCTTTTCAAATTTCTTTTTATTCTATTTCTGATTTGATCAGAAGTTGGTCCTCTCATGAAATAGATAGATGATCGACAAATGGGAGAGTATGCAAATGTGTGTGAAGTTGTGAAGCAATTTGTTAAGAATAAATATTCTTCATTATTTTATAAGATTCGTTAAAGTTACCATTTTAATATTAATAGATATTAGATAGAATTTATTATATGATATTATTTGAGATTTGTTAAGAAATTTTTTGAGATTTAATATTTTTTGTACTATATATTTTTTACCGTTTATAAAACTATATCAAACTAGTAGATAGACTGGTTTCTTTCATGAATGTCTTTAACAGTGTGTTATTTGTTAGGATGCAAACAAAGTATCTCACGTCTATTAGAAGAGGGGAAGATCATGTGTATATAAGTGATGACAACTATCTCTATTGATATGAGGTATACACAAAGTGAACAATATCATATCAAGATTCGAACATATCCTCTAAAACAATACGAACCCCTTTCCACATATCGGACTTGGGGCAACAAAAGCAGTGTATTTGGGTCGATTAAGCCTATGAAATATATTATATCCCGTAGCGTTGTTTCAGGTAGTGGATCGAGCCAAGTATCACAACTACTTTTGCCCATCTCGTATATTATCCTTTTTGTTCGGTCTTATAATACAAGAAAATAGACCCTAAACAAACTAAAACTCAAAACATAATACAGCCAAAACAATAGAACATATCAATTAATTTCACATTTTATAATTAATGAACTACAGAACTACAAAGGAAAACTTCATTCTATGAGATGGACAATATTATGAGAAAGAAAAGCATAGCATGTGATTGTTCAAGTTAGATTAGATTATCAGATAAAAAACTATTACAACTTTTAACTTTTTTTCCCTTATTCTCCTAAATACTAAAACTATAATATTTAGTTACCCTTCCCAGTTCTAATTCTAACAAACTCTTAACTTTACTCATCTTTGATCCCTTTGAGAAACTTCAATACCTGAAGCATGGAAGGTCTGTTAGCAGGATTTTCAGACAAACAAACGCAAGCAATCTGAAGAGTTTGAAGCATCATATGCTTCGAATCGGCATTCAGTACTGTCGCATCGAGAACGTCTGCAGCTTGACCCCTCTTGACCTTTTGAAACACCCAACCAACCAGATTTCCACCCTCAATCTCTTTGAAGTCAGGTCCAGTCGGTTCCTTCCCGGTTACCAGTTCCAGCAGAATCACACCGAAGCTATAAACATCTCCTTTCGTTGTTGACCTCCCGCTCTGTCCGTACTCCGGAGGGATGTAACCGAAGGTTCCAGCAATCTCAGTTGTGACATGAGTCTCACAAGCACTGATCAGTCTTGCCAATCCAAAGTCAGCAACTTTTGGTTCAAAGTCTTCATTGAGGAGTATATTGCTTGCTTTAACATCCCTATGAATGATGTGGGGGATAAATCCATGGTGAAGAAATGCCAATCCACGGGCTGCGCCAGAAGCAACTTTGAAACGAGTCTCCCAGTTAAGGACTTCGAGAGTACCGGTTCGGTTTCTCAGCCAAAGATCCAAGCTGCCATTCACCATATACTCATAGACAAGGAGCTTCTCCTCCCCAAGAGAGCAGTAGCCAAGAAGTGAAACGAGATTTTGGTGCTTTACTTTGCCTATAGTTTCCATTTCAGCTATAAATTCTCTGTGCCCCTGTGTTTTTGCTTCGCTTAACTTCTTCACAGCAACGATTTTTCCATCAGGCAAAGTCGCCTTGTACACGGTTCCGAATCCTCCATCTCCAATAATGTTTGTTTTGCAGAAGTTATTGGTTGCTTCAAGGATATCGACCAAAGTTAATTTCAGAAGGGGTTGCTCGAACATGGCCACATTGATGCTTAAAGGCTCTTTTGATCTGCTGCTGCTTAAGAAATAGAGATTGGGGTTTATGAAACTATTTAATTTGCTTTCCTCCATTTCCTCTGGATCATTATCTTTGTAGCTTCTAATAATCCGTCTTCGCAAGGCAAATGCCACGGTAAGAACGATAAGAATACTTATGATGATAATCCCAGCAATGCTCCAAGCATTCAAGACTTCAGATCTCTCTAAGCTTTTGATCTGGCAATTGAAACCCATGATTCTCCCGCAAAGATCCTTGTTGCCAACAAGTGAACTTTTGGATATATTCTGGCAAATACCACTTCTTGGAATTGGCCCTTCTAAACTGTTTTCTGCCAAGTTCAGATAGAACATATTGATCAGGCTGCATATTTTCTCTGGAATCTCTCCCGAAAGACTGTTATTCGAGATATCAAAGTACTCGAGTTGCATAAGATCCCCAAGATCTGAAGGGATTGGCCCTGTGAACTTATTCCCATGAAGATCCAAAGTTGTCAAGTATGAAAGGTTGCCTAATGTTCGTGGAAGGACACCTTCAAAATAGTTAGTGCTCAAATTCAAAGCTTCAATCTTCCATGTCATGGAACGTGGAAAAAGCTCAACAACCTGACCAGAAAGCTTGTTCTCTTGTACATAAAGCCCCACAAGATTCAACATGCTGGATAGGGAAGAAGGAAGATCACCATCCAACTCATTAGAACTTAAATCCAAATGAGTTAATGCTTTCAGTTCACCAAGAGTTTTTGGAACCAAACCAGATAACTTATTGCCAGTTAAGTTCAACTTTACCAGACTACTCAAATGACTCAAGCTTTCGGGGATCCTTCCCGTGAGGTAATTATTCCCAAGATACAGGCCTTGGAGCTTGAGAGCATCGCCAATCTTTGCGGGAATAGGACCGGTAAGCATATTGCTAGACAGATCCAAGGTTGTAAGATTTGTTAAATCAGAGAGAGATTTAGGAATTTCTCCTGAAAGTAGATTATTGTTCAGTAAAAGATCCACCATAACAACACACTTCCCCAGTTCATCAGGTATAGTACCAGTCAATCTATTATGAGACAGATCAAAAACACCATGATGCTGAACAAAGCTCAAATCAGGAATAGTCACCTGTCGAAAATACGCAGACGGCTTGGGCGGTATTGCTCCAGATAACTTGTTGTGTGAAAGAACGAGGCACTGTAATTCGGCAAGGTCTGCAAGTCTTTCGGGTATCGACCCATTTAGACTGTTGTTTCCTAAGTCCAATGTGGTAAGTGCAATGCAATCTCCAAGCCTGGCAGGGATAGTTCCTTCAAGCAGATTTGAATTCAAATTTAAAACAGAAAGGGCTGTGAGATTTCCAACCTCATTTGGTATTGTACCTGTCAACCTATTGTTGCTGAGAACAAGTCTCTTAAGCGAAGCTGCATAGCCAATTTCTGAAGGGAGATGACCCTCCAACCGATTATTAGCAGCAGAAAACTCCATCAAATCAACCAAGTTCCATATACTTCTCGGCAACAAACCGGTAAAATTATTCGAGTCAAGGTTGATTACCAATAGAGGAAGATCAGAGAAGTATTCTGGTATTGTACCCACAATCTGATTGTCCACCAAAACCAACTGAGTAAGGTTTCCACACAGCACAAATGTGTCTTCGATCGTACCCGAAAGGAAATTACTGTCAAGATCAATCTCCATCAAAGATGCAGCATTACAAATTTCTTTAGGTATTGGACCTGTCAACAAGTTATTACTCAAACTAAGGTGATTAAGCATCAAGCAATTACCAATCTCAGGCGGGATTTCCCCCGTAAACCGATTACTCGAAAGTAAAATAGATTCGACTTGATCCCATTTGCCAAGCCAGGAAGGTAATGACCCAGAGAGCTGATTCTTCTCAGCAGAAAATGTCAACATGGGTAGCTCTGAAAGCTCTAGTGGCAAAACCCCAGATAGAAAGTTGAATGACAGCATCAATGTTTTCAAATTCCTGCACTTCCCAAGCTCAGCTGGAATAGAACCATTAAGCTCAGTGTAAACCAGATTCAATATAGTCAAGTTCTGCAACTCACCAATTGATTTAGGGATAGAACATCCAAGTGGGTTGTAAGAAAGGTCCAATTTGCTCAATGATATCAACTTGGACAATTCTTCAGGCAATGGACCAGTAAGAGAACAAGAAGGCGAAAAAAAGTTTTCAAGCATCACAAGATTACCAACTTCCGGCGGCAACTCACCGGAAAAGTGGTTAATGCCGATGTAAAGATCAGTCAATTTCACTAGATTACCAATTTCCGGCGGGATTGAACCAGAAAACGAGTTGTTCGAGATGTCCAAAGAAGTTAAAGATTTAAGCTCAGTAAAGATGGTCAATGGAAGTGAACCTGATAAGAGATTGTTGCCAAGGTCCAACGATGAAATCCTCGTCAAATTTCCGATATGGACCGGAACATTTCCGACAAAGGCGTTGCCGGAGAGGTCAAGGGTTTGTAGCAGCTTCAAATTCCCAAGCTCCGGCGGGATTCTCCCGGTGAATAAATTAGTACCCAACTTGAGATTCTCCAACTTAGTCAACTCAGTGATTCCGATAGGGAAGTCGCCGGAAAACTGATTTTGGCCGAGAGCGAGCACCGTCAAGCTCCGAAGATGAGAAATCTGAGGTGAGATTGAACCATAGAAGAAGTTGTTTGCAAGGTCAAGAACAGAGAGTCTCGAAATGTTGAAAAGGGAAGGAGACATTTGGCCTTTGAGCGAACGAGATGAAACAGAGAGCTCTGTAACTCGACCTAGCCGGCAAGAAACTCCGGCCCATAAACAATGAGGAACCGATGAGTTCCATGGCAAATTTTTTGAGTTATCCAGTGAAGTTTTAAAAGAAATCAAGCTTTCCCTCTCCATTCGAATCTCATTATGGTCTAAAACGCCATTGGAGCTCAAAATGCAGAGCTCGAAGAACACACCGAAAATAAGAAAAAGTCGTTTGAACTCCATGCCCATATGATGAAAACTCAGTAATTTTAAAACCTAACTGCAGAAATATGAAGATGGGCAACCTCAACTTCCATGGCGGTTTGGAAGAGAAATTAAACGAGAAGAAGATTCTAAGCTTCAAGCGCCATAGCGCTATAATGCAAATGGAAGGACTGCGGCAAAAGAAGCCTTGTCAGAAGGCAGGCGCAGCTCACGTGACTTAAAGGATGGTGTGATTAACGGCAATTCTGTTTTTCTTCAACTTTAGACCCTTCAAATTCTCTGTTTTTACTTTTGGGTATTTATTTTCAGGTCCTTGAAGACTTAAGAAATTAGAAAAGGGGTTAATCTTTAAGTCCAAAATTTCAAGCTTTTGGAGAAAACAAAGCTTTCTTTTTGTCACTTCTCTTTCTTTTTCTTTATTCTTTATTCATATTATGATCAAAGTCTTTGTAATTGTTTTATGGAATAGGGAATAAAAATGAAAGCTTTATGGTTTGTGGGTTTTGCAAATCTTCCCACCATTGTTGGTTGTGATTTCAAGGCTTAATAGCTTATTCCTATATGGATCTATACTTTTTCCCTAAGTTGCATTTATTCTAAGCTTTTTTTTTTTCTTTTTCTTTTCTTTTTCTTTTTTTTTTTTTGTAAATTATTGTGGGGGAAAGAATCCAAGTTGGTCAAAAGAGAACAAAGTGTGACAATTATTTTGTCATCTATAAACTTGTGTTTGTGGGTTTTAGGGTTCTCATCCCTCCCCCATTAGGGTTTGATTCCTTCAACCAATTTCAAAACACTCTTTTTAATGCACACCCTTGGATTCTAAATTCTTTGGAGTGTTTGGATAGAATGGTAGTTTGGAAGGAGCACAAAAGAGTTACCATAAAACTCGATAAAAATCTTGAAAGTTCTTATAAATTCTATAAACCTTCGAAATACAATATTACTTCTATTACATTTAACTCTTTTTTCGTCACAACCACTTCAAACTCTTCGGTTTTTTTTTGGCGACAACCACTTCAAACTCATGATCAAATATTGAGAGTTTATAGTCTAAACCACTTATAACATCTCGTATCAAAAAAACATATCGGGTTGATTTGACATATTTTAGGCCACAAATATAAAATGTTAAAATTAGGGGGTTGGGATAAAAATAGTTAGCTCGTTGTTAAAGGTTATGTACATCTTATTTCTTTCGTTGTTTTAGTTCAATAACAATTATAAGAGAATGTCAAAATAAGCTACTGATTTCGATGTTAGAGATTTAATTCTACGCTCTAAATATTGTAAAAAAATAATAATAAAAATAATTTTAGGGGAATAATTTAAATTATCGACCTCTTAGTTACAGACCCTGCATTTATGCCCATAGAACTATAGTTGTAGTTGACATTTTTGTTATTTGTAAATGAGATAGTATAATTATTTTTTAGATATTTTCTTAAAATTCAAGAGACTTAAATTTATTACTTACCTTTATAAGTTTGAAGGTAACTTCTATTTGATTATAGACCAAAAAATAAAATCCCTTTCATAAGGGCTTAAGATATTTGCACTTATATATATATATATATATTACCTTCTCTTTCAAAATCGTTCGTTATTTTAAATCACTCTAAATAACCTTTTGTGCAATATTTACTCATCCAAACAACGGAGACTATAAACCCTAACTCGTGACTTATTAATGAACTGAATTACTATCAAATAATGAATAATCAACGTACCATTAAAACTTTCTATACAAAAATTAAAGCTGAACTTTCTGATAAATGACAAATAAAATATGAGATTAAATACTATAAAAGACTAAAATTAGATATTTAAAAGTTCATGAATCAAAATAAAACAACATTCAAAATATAAATTGGTCTAGTCATTATCCTAGATAATATTTTGTTTGTGTTTTTTACCTCTAGTTTTGGTATGTTGGGGGATATCATTGTTGCCGAACCCGATGCCTACATCACATTTGCGGGTAAAAGATACATTCCTCTTAGTCTCGACTCTAATAATAATTCTTTTCGCTATTTTTTTAGCAAACCGCCTAAAGTTTCTAACTAAATAGGTGAAATGATAACATCTACTGTTTTGAGTAAAAAAAGTGTAGGCCTCTGGAAATTTGGCGGGACTGCCACCTCATAGCATGTTGCCACCAGAAGTACACCGCTCGATCGTCACACTATGGAAGCTGGCCATGGCAGAAGTCGTTACCTTAACCGCAAGGAGGGGGATGCCGAAGGACAAGTAAAGAGATAAATTCATTAATAAGAAAAAGAAAAAAATGTGAATGGTGATTGGATTGATGATAAAATATATAGAATCGTGGCTCTCGAACGTTGATTTGATTTATGATAAAGAAAGAGAATCTGTGGTTGAGTCAGTGGATCATCCTATTTGAACAATTCGACCTTCGTTACTTGAAATATCGTCCATTAAAGCGGTACGTGAGCTGGGTTCAAAACGTCGTGAGACAGTTCACACGATCCATATTTGGCGTGGGCGTTTAGAGCATTGAGAGGACCTTTGCCCCTATAAGAAGTTAATCGTATATGAGAAGCTAGATTGGTTACATAGAAAAGGGAAATGGATTTATATTCACACACACACACATATATATATATAAGAATTATATAGGAACAAGCATGAACATCACAGCAAATATGATTAAAACATTTATAGCTCCAACCTAAATAAGGAGTTGGGCAGCAATTGACGTTTGCTAAAATGTAGAATAAAGATATAGAAACAAGAATCCGTCCCAACGAAAAAGCAAAATAAATGGAGCAAAGAGCAAAAAAAAAAAAAAAAAAAAATGTTTGTCCAAAAACAAAAGAAATCTACTATTTTTTTTTTTCATCCCAAACAAAAACTGCTTTCCTTTAATTCTACACGTTTATCTCGAAGTAATGAATTAGGTTCGTATAGGCATTTTGGATTAACCAACGAATTTAATATTAAAATAGAGAAATAAATAAAAACTAGACAAAAATACTTTTATCAATAAAATACTTATAAAAAAAATAATAAAGTTGTACAATAATTGAAAAATAATAATTAATAATTAATAATGCCACATTTGAAGCCCATTGGTAGAAAACAATTTTGTCCTTTTATTGTTACAAAACACAAAAAACAAATCCCAACAAAGAAAATAAAGACAATTTTATAATCTTTGTTTTGTTTTGTTTTTTTTTTTTCTTTTGTCCTCCTAAATAAGGCAAGGGCTTTGCCTTTTATCCACAAGGCAAATTTTCCTCATGTTTCTTTTCTTAACCAAAATTAATGGTTAGGGGTATGGGCAACCAAAGTTTGTTGGTTGAGAAGTGATGCATTTTGATTCAAACCAATACACTTTGTAACATTTTTAATGTCTTTAATTAACATATGAATCAACCTTTTTGTTCAATAGTGAGTGGGTAACATTCCAAATATATTTGGCCCTTCATCTAAATATTCAACCCTTTATTATGTTTGTCAATTATTGGTTCTCTTTATCCACATAATTACATTACTTATTATTGTAAATAAATACATACACATACTATATTTGGAAGGTGGGACAACTATAACTTATCATATGTTTGATTTACAACAATTAATGAGAGCTCTACAGATTTTTATTTGTTTAAAAAATATACAAACAATTCTCTCTTCTTAATGGTATCTTAGTGGCTATAATCATAATATTAATTTCATTGGAACTTGCTATTGCGCGTTTAGACATCATAATTAAGTTCAATTTTTCAAAAGTTAAAACAAAATACATATTCTTTTCCTTTCAAAAAAAAAAAAAAAAAAAAAAAACTCTCATACGGATCATAGTACACCTAACGTTTAAAATTTAAGAACAAAAATGGAACAAAAGTAAAAGCTTAGTAACTAACATTGAAATTTTAAGAATCCAAAAACCAAAATAAAACACATTTTAATGAGCAAAATAGAACAATGGTAAATATTATGGATAAAAATAATATTTTACAAAAAAAAAAAAAAAAAAAAAAAAAAACTTTTGTTTGAGAGTAACTTCACTCAACAAGATAAAAACGTAAATTTATGATAAATAATCATGATTAGAATTAATGCCACTAATTGTTACTATAACTTTAAAAACAACAACAATAATTAACGCTATAATAACAAAAGAAAAAAAAAACTTTTCTTTTTTTTTTTAAATATTTTTTTTTTTTATTTTGGCCTCTGTACACGCCCATATGTAACTATCTAAGCATGTTTGTTGGTAGATTTTGAATAGTGTTTAGAACAAGAAATTATTTTGAGTGATTAAAAATAAATATTGTAGTAAAAAAATTGTTTAGATGTAAATTTTTAAGTAGTGGCAGCCAAAAGTTTATTTGTACGTAAATTTTTTATGAATAGTTATAAGCAAAAGCTTGTTAATTTGGATATAAATTCATGTGAAGAGTTATAATAACTTGTTTGGATATAATCTCTCATTTTTATTAATATTTGCCACTTTATTTCTTCTAATTATTTTGCTACAGAAGATCTTTAAATATTTAATTTATTAAAATAATATTAAAAAGTTTTTATTTGCAAATATATTCAACTATGTAATATTGATCAATTGAATAATAGTTATCTACCTATCGAATTGTTTATATAGATGTTTGATTATTGTTGGTTAAAATATTATTTTGATCTTTTTTCTTCCATATTAGTCATTATATTTTTTAATGTTTTAGTTCATATAAATTGATAGGTCTATATAAATTCGAAACTAAATTTAATGAAAACTGAATTTATTATACTTGGTTGTAAATAAAATATAGACTTCAATTATTAAAAATATAATCAAATCTTATAATAAAAATTTGTAAAATATCATTCATAGTTTTAAAACTTCATGTTTTACTCTATTTTGAAATCTAAACCTTCAAATATTCAATTTTAATTTTTAGATTTTTAAATTTCTTTCTTGAACTTTAAAATGTCCCATTTTTATCCTTAAATTTAAATAATAACAAAAATAATACAATTAGTCCTAATATATATAAACATATTTCTATATAAATGGTTAAGATTATTCAATCTAATTTTATTCCTATTATTTTCAAATTTATCATAAAAAATAATGTTTTATCTAATAATTCAATGAAACATTAATTGGGCAGTTCAGTATTACTAATATATATGATAAAAAAAATAAATATAAATTAAAATTTTATTTTTATCTAATAATTAAATATAAAAAATGCATCTAATAATGTACATAGTAATAATCTACTTATATTAAGTAAATGAAAACATAACCTCACGTAAAGCAGATTTGTATGAATTGATCTATTTTGTAGCTTGACACAAAAATAACATTAAACTCTCATAAATATGCCTACCATTTTTCAGCTTTTCACTTTTTGAGAGAGGTTTTATGCATATGCATATGCATAGCCATTGGCCTCTATTTAGCTATTGTCCATATTTATTTATTACACTACTCAATAATGTCTTTTTTTCTTTTCTTTTTTTTAATGAGCCTCTACTTTAATTGAATTCTATTTAACTCCCACTTTTTTTTCTTTTTTTTTTATTTGTTGGTGAAACTACAAATCCCGTTATGTAATTCAATAAAACTACAACCCTACGTAGAAAAGTTAACCTAATTTTTTGTACTAATTTTCTTTAAAAAAAATAATGTCACTTAAATGTGTATGTGCAACACTTGATAAGCACGCAAAAATTAAAGTTGTGTTTGAGTCTACGTCATGAAAATGATCGACTGGGTTATGATAACCGAACCGATGCTTGGGGACCATTTTCTTAAACAATGGGTTAAAGCATAAGGACCGCCACCTCTATTTTCAAATTTAAAATGAAACCGTCACTTCCGTTTGAAAAACCTCACCTATATCTCCCCCGGCCCTTCAATTCCAATCAAGGTCACTTTCCCTAATAAGCCTTTTTTGGCCACTAATACCTTCCTCACCATCTCATTCTTCCCCCAAATAAACACAGTGTGTTTGTCCGATGAAGAAAGAAGAGCGTAAACAAATTCAAATTTGACAATAAATACAAAATGATAAAGAGAACAAAGATCGAAAATGAAAACAACCCTCAAGGCCGGATTAAAAATGTTGAACAAACAAAAGATTAACAAATTAATAGATCTAGATAGGAATTTATCGAAAATAAACTAGATCGTCCTTATCTGGTTGTAAGTGTAACGTCCGTAGTCCAGGATTCGGATGAGTTCTTAGAATCCAGTATTTTCCTATATCTCCTGCGACCCGACCACGTTAAGCTTCTGAGAATGAACTACTCCAAGCTAAGCACGCTTAACTGTGAAGTTCTTTCGATTGTGCCACCGAAAAAGAAGGTGCACCTTGATGGTATAGGTAGTACAAATCAATTCTCTTAAGCTTTTTTAACCATGAGACAATATCCCCAAGATCCCTCTTATTCGGATGTGGACTCGGTTCATTCATGTACCCCTCTTAACTCAGGACGTTACAGTAAGTGTGATTGCAGTGGAAGTAAAAATGAAAAAGGAATAGAATTGAGGAATTAATTTTTTTTTTTAATTAAAATGGTTAGGAAGAGAATGATGAGTAACCTCCAAAATCATACGATTCATACCCGTGACCTCATGGTCGTTAGGTGAACATTAATACCGCCTCTTAGTTATTGTTGTTTTGGCATTTACGCACATTTTAATTATTTTTTAAAAACAACTTTAAATTTATTTTAAACAAATTTATAATAAATTATTTCGTAAAGTTAGAGAATTTGATCACATTATTCGGAGTAGTTTATAAAGCGACATACCTTTTCATGGCTGAATTAAATGTAGAAATAGTGTATAATGTAGTTATGCTGAAATTTGCCATTATTAAATTTATGTGGGTAAACATAAATATAAGAGCAATAATGGTTGAAAAAACTATACAACCCACATTTAAATTATGCTTTTCAATTTGACCAATCTTTTTTTAATTTATTAAAGTGTTCCAACCAATCTCATGTATTTATTAATATCAAGGAGAGCAGTTGTGTATTATTATAAACTATGTATATATGAATTACATATTATTACAACACAAAGTTAAGATAAATAATGCTTGAGATCATGCATGTTATTAAAAGAAGTAGAGAAAATTATTAATTTCATATAGAAGTATATATGAATTATGTAAAATATGGAAGAAGTCATGTAAAACTACTATTTGGATTTAGGGAAGTATTATAATCGGTGAGCCAAACATAAGTTTAAATTATGATACTTCAACCAATTTTTAATTATTTTTTATAATTATTATTTGAAAGTTAAAAGATCAAAATTAAACAAAATTTAAAAGTACAAATAAATAACAGAACAAACTTGAAAAATCAAACAACTAAAATTAAAGTTCATTTAATATTTTTTTTTTTAGTTTTTAAAATTTAAGCCTATAATTATTACTCTCAAAGTTTTCATTACTTCAATATTTACATCTTATGTTTTTAAAAATCAAATCAAAATTTGAAAATTAAGAAAAATAATTTTTAAATACGTATTTTGATTTTTTGAAATTTGATTACAAATTACCTACAAATTTTAGAGAGATGAACCCGTGAAGAATTTGAGTAGTTATAAACTTAAATTTTAAAAATTAAAAATGAAAACGAAAGAAAACTCAAACCGAACCTAAAATAAAATAAAATAAAATGAAACAAAACTCAAATATTTTAACAAAATAAAATTACATGTTTAAAAATAAAAAGGTAGTGCAATTTTCCCGTTAAAGGTGAGAGCTCTATGTAGTAGTATTAAATTATGTACTATAATTTTAGTATCATGTATTAATTAGGTCTTTATTATATTGGTGGGGGTAGGTTGGTAAATTGACACGTGGACAAAGTTGGTGGAATGGGTTTTACTTTTATTCCGATTCAAAGAAGATTACAATATGGTCAAAAATATATAAAAAGAGAAAAAAAAAAGGCTAGAAACCTGAAAATAACACAAGCTTGAAGTCGAAGATTTTAAACATTTTGAAAAATGGGCCCTTCTTTTATTATTTTTAAAAAAGGTATTTTTGGTTTTGGGTCAGGACTCGTTTCAGATTCGGGGCCCCGAACTGACAAAGAAAGTCTTCAGCTATGCGGAGTTGGTGGACCCGGTCCTCGGGCTAAATCTGTCCTTTCATCTTTTCACATGTTTTTATATTTTTATGCATCGGAAATCAGGGATGCATTTTCCGGATTTGGATAAAATAAAAAATCGAATCACTGTACTTTGTTTTTGCAGAGACCAAACTCAAATTCAACTTAAATTCAAATCCTGATAATGGAAGTACTAATTTCAAAATTCAAATACCTTTTTGTTCAATAATTATTAATTTTATAAATTAATAATTTACTTTCAATTTTTCTTTGTAAGGATAATCAATATCAAATATCATTTGAGAGGAACGAAAACAAATAAAAGAAGAGATGGAGAAGAGAAGAACGACACACTGAATTAAAATGGTTCGGAAACTAGCCCTACATCCACATCCGAATTTGTCAACGTTAAAGCGAAATATCAAAAGGCACAAATGGTGGCTCTCAAACTCTCTCACCCAAATAAGAAACCATAATATGAGCTTATATATATAATGCTCTACAAAACACACTCTCAATTGTTAGGAAAAACCATAATCAAATTTTACCTTAACACTAATATAATTTAACCTACGATAAAAAGCGAATATGATTCAAAATTAACATTCTTTTTTATCCCTTCATTTCCAAATATGCAGGTTGATGTGATTCGAAACTTCTAAATTTGAAAAATGATCTATAATTCTACGTAAATTTAGAGGCATAATCCAAACATATTCGTGGAAGTTGATGAATATTTTGAATAAAGTAACCGAATTAGCAAATATAAATATAATTGTTGTTGAAAATGGATTAAAATATATATTTAGTGAAGGACAAAACGAAAATGGAAAATAGAAAAAGAAAATCATTGATATATTTACTTTCATCGGCCAAACAATTATTACAAAACAGTATGAAGAAAAAGCAAATGAGAAAATCACGTAAAAATCTTAGGCATCACTGAACTCTCATGATTTCCTGGGAATCCCATGCATGTCTTAATACACTGATTTTCACTGCAAAGCTTCACTTCCCACATAATAAAGTTTTTTTTTTTTTTTTTTTTTTTTTAGAAATATGTTAAAAATAATTAAATTGAAGAATTATTTACTCTTATTATTATTATTATTATTTTGAAAAGGGTGATGTTAGCGGCAGAAGAAAAGAAAAAAAAATCTTTAGAATATTGTGGAGAGATGAGATGTGATGACAGAAATTTTTGTTTGGAGGGCAGAGAGATGGGTTTTTATTTTAATTAATATTATAATTTGTTGGTTAATAATAAAATTATCCTTAATCTTTTACCAATAGCATAAGTATTAAAATATACTCACTAACATAAAGAAACTGCATGTAATTATAAAATCACCTGCATACCTCTTAAGAATATTAATATTCATATTAAAAAAAACATAGTTTTAATGATATTAGATTCTCAATCCAAAAAGTTGTTGAATTAAAAATAATAATAATAATAATGGGCAAAAATTTAAAGTAATATGTAACAAAAATGATGACAGGGACTAACCATTTTTCTTTTTCAATATATTTGTTAGACTTGTAAAATTAATATTATAAATTTTAAATACCAGAAATTATACTTATTTAAAAAATCATTAATTATGATAAAATAATTGATTTAAGTTAATTATTAGATGGATAGAATTGTCAAACAAAGAAATATGAAGGATTTTAGGATGACCTTGGATGATGTAGATTTGTCTTATCTGGGTTTTCAGGGTTCTCCTTACACTTGGTCGAACAGAGGTACTACACATACCCTATATGGTGGTTGCAGGGTCTACTGCTACGTGGCACATCAGAGAACGACCCATCGGGGTGGTTAGACGCGACAACGCTCTCGGATACAGGTGGTCAAATGTAAGAGATTGTGCTTGTGAAAGATGGATATTTGCAACCATCCCGAGAGCGGCACATGACCATCAGGTCTGAGTATAGGGTCTTTTAGACGTGATGGGTAGTTGACCACGGTCAGGGTTCCCACAGTCTTTTCTGATACCTACGGAGTTACTCGAGATACTTTCGGGTTTACATTTGACAACAATATAGTTAGAGCACCACATACTGTACGAGTCCCGGACAGTCAAGTGGAAGTGTGATCATATATTGAAAATTACTTTCAACCATTAAACTTAAAGCTCCTGTTAATTATGTCCCACATAATTAAACTGTAAATTTTAACTATTTAAATCCACTCTCTAATAAAATAGTGTAACAGCAAGTATGAGCTACTTGGGGAACGGTGGATCTATGAGTTGAAAATTATAACGAACTAGGATCCAATCCATATTCGTTAACATTAGGCTTATTCCACTAAAGACTTATATTGGACCCTTTCGAGCTATAGGTTACATTATTTCCACGGATATAATCGATCATCTATCATGTGATCCTTCACGAGCTTGCTCGTAATTAATGACTAGGATAGGAAATCTGTTCTACCTTATGATTACATTTTTTTTCTCTTTAAGCACCATTCATTTTTCTAATAAACAACTTGTTTATAGTCCCATCATAAACCAATTTCATTTCGGGCCAATGAAAGACGAAATCTCGTTTATCCAAGTCATAGAATCAGATTTTAACAGAACACTCCACATCTTTCCCAATATTTAGGAATGTCTAAAATTCTTCTTGTGACGTTGAGTTTTCAGCCACTCACTACGACAATTCCCAACGTGAGAGATTTATTGCTTGACTCATCTCAGCCATGCACATCAAATGACGTTTTGATAAAGCAGGAGTTCACAACTCACTCAAGATTAACATCACATCGACATACGATCATCCTTGGTGAAGTAATTAATCCGAGTCTATAACAGATCACAAAACTTATATATGGTCTCATTTTACACAAAAACTTCTTTTTGCATAGGCACCTCACTCACATGTCTCTTCATGAACATACATGGACACAAAAAATTAGGAATAATTTTGAAATGAAGAATTATTGTGAGTGGTTTACAAACGAGAAATTATTTTGTGTGGTAAAAAATAACGAATTATTTTGAGTATTAGAAATGATAGTTACAATAGTTAGTTTGAATGGAATTTTAGGACAGGTTTGGTTACGGCGGAAAGGGAAAGGAAGAGAAGGGAAGGAAAAGGAATGGATCAATGAAAAAATAAGAATAAATTAGTAATTGATGTGACAGAAGTTGGTGGGCCAAACAAAGGAAAGAGATCCCTCCACTTCCCTTCCCAGTACACCAAACACATCTATTAGTAAATACTCATTTGCCATCATACTTTAACTGAAGAGTTAATTGTTATTTATTTATTTATATTTTTTAGGAAATGAATGGAAGAATTATTTGTTTTACAGGTGCAGTAGCAATCAATTACAGAGCATCACAGAAGAAAGAATCATGTATTAGAAGAGCAGCAGTTGCAGAAGCAGAGATTTCTAAACAGAGAAAAAACAGAGCATTCATTTGAAAAAAGAAATCTGAAGTTAGAGCACAAAAAAAGAAACACAGACGCTGAGAAATAATTGATGATTATGAAAGGTCTAAGTGAACCAAAAGTTGGAGTTTCCTCATTTTTCATTGAGAAACAGAGTTCTCAATATGGGTCTGAGGTGGACATGTGTTTGATAGGGACTGAAAAATGCCAGTTTTGGGATTACAAAACTTAGTTTTTCATTCTTGGTACTTCAATTTTATAGAGGAAGAGAGAAAGGGTACTTTTGCAATCAAATTTAATATTTAATTTATGCAGTAGAATCACTTGTACAAATTTGATTTGTAATCTTGGTAATCAATAAGAATATCATGGAACAGATCACAATCGAAAAGAGGATGATTATTAATAATTATTTGTATTTGAGGTAAAATGAATAATTATGGATAGTATGATTGTTTATATTTGAGATTAAAGAAAATAATTATGAGACAAATTTAGAACAAGTATGACCTAAGTCAAAAATAGTTACGAGAATGATATAAAATTGTTACAACATGAATAAAAAGTAGTTAAAAAGAGAATAAAATATCATTACATATATGAAGAAATGGTTTCTGATTACCAAAATAACGAGAATCATCTTCATTCTCATTCTTCCCACCACATCCTAGTAGCCTAATCATATGTCATGTGACATTAGTCGAGTGTCACAAGCTGACTAGAACAATCACGAATATCAAGAAAAAAAGATTAGTATTAATTTTTTGGTTATTAGATTATACATAATATACCTAAAGGGTTGGTGGCGTTATGATTTTATTGTTTGATGTTAATTCAGTTCAACACCAGTGTCACAGGTTCGTGGTGGATGTGCTATTTTCACAAAAAATTTACAAATGAAGTCAAAATTTAAAATATTTGCTATATAATTATTAATATTATATTATAAATACTGCAGTATAAAAAATACATGATACTACTCATTAATACATTGACTATATTTGCTAAATTTTTTTTGAAAGTAACTATATTTATAATGATTTTCAAGATTTAATAATTTTGCAAGTTTTTCATTTATAATTGAATATTTGTTCATTTATAATATATTAAATATATTAGGAAAATGTTATTTATTAAATAAATATTAATTAAAAATAAATAAAATAATATATGAGATAAATTTTTTTTATTTGTAAAAATACTTTCAATCAAATAAGAAAAGGAAAGGTTTGTAATAATCAGTTACAGTAAAATTAAAATAAGTTAAAAAAAATGTAAATAATAGGAGGGGCACAAACGTCAATTGAATTCTATTTTTTATTTAATTATTTCCAGAATTAAAAAAAAAAAAATTTACTTAAGCTTTTTGAAGTGCAGCTATTTATTTATTAAATTTATTAAACGTGACTATTTTTCTAGCTATCTTTACAATATACGAGTAATTATAAGAGAACTGTTAGGATAAAAATCCAACCGTTCACATGTATGGGCCTTACAATTTGGACTTTTCAGTGATGCGAATTCGAGGCCCAGTTTAGACATCAGTACGCAGGCCCATGAAGATGAGCCCATGAATTGTATTGAATTTTGCCGCGGTATTAAGATTCTTAAAAATGAAAAAAAATTATTACAACCAAACTGTCTTTTTCGACTTTGACGGCATGTTTGGAGTAATGAAAATAGATGGGAACAGAAGGAATCCATTCTTATCGTTTGGTCCATAAGTTGTATCATCAATTACTAATTTATTTCTATTTTCCTTTGTCATAACCAAACATGTCTTCAAACACGCGCGTGTATATATATATATATATATATATATATATATATATTTCTTCTTTTTTTTCTTTTTTTTCTTTTTTTTTTCTTTTTTTTTGAAGTATTATCTTTAGAAGTGATTCCAATTTTCACTTGATAAATTTTAGTTCAATTTGAGACTTAAATTCGGAAAATTATCAGTTCTTGTAGTGTGTAGTCTTCTTTGTTGTACAACAACTATATTAAGAATGAATGAGATTTGACCTTAGTCATTTTGATGGATAATCTATGTGTTTTATTTATGTTAATGTCAAATATCATCCATTTCAATATAGAAAAACATATTTATTTAATATTCTCAAATTATAATCAAATCAATATACTAGTACTTATTTTCCAAAAAAAAAAAAAAAAAAAAATCTATATACTAGTACTACAAAATATGATAATTACAAAAAGTATCATTAAAATTTTAGATTATAATTTTCTACAATTATTTTATCTCACAACTATACTATATCAATATATAAAATATGTTAAATAAAAAGAAATGTACATGTCAAAATAATAAATGTTAATTCTCATATTGTACCTCATAAAGTAAGGAACCATGGTTGGAATAGATTTCTTTTTGAGAAAATTGAAAAAACTTATTTATTTAAAATAAATAGATTTTTTTTTTTTTTTTTTAGTTTGCAAAGGTTCCATATATCCCTCTTTTTTTATGTTCAATATTTTTTCTTTTGAATATTTGGTTATCATTAAAAGAAAATTAAGATAAAAAAAAAAATCATATATAACATTTGTTATATTAACTTTAGTCTCTTAGGCTGTCTGTAAACATTGTTGTAATCGTTTAGAAACTTATCAAACTAGTCAAATCTATAAAATGATTAAAAATATAGTCACTTTAAAAAAGAGCAAATATAATGATTGTATTAATAAATATTACAACGTATTTTTTTATAATACATTATTAATGACTATATATGCAAATATTTTAAAATTTAACTATATTTATAATGATTCTATGAGAAAGGTACATCTACCATAATTTTCGAAAACAATGTTTACTATAATATTTGTTATTATAACTTATTTTATCTCATCTAATTTGTTATACTTCAAATAACACGTTTTTATCTCATCTCTGTTACAACTACTCATTTATTAGTATTTTGTGTTTATAATAGTTTAATTAGTGATCCAAAGACGCTATTTATTGGTTAAATAATATTGTGACGAATGCATTACCATTTAATCACAATTTATATAATGTCATTAAGAGCAATAATTTAATGACATTAATATATGCACATTTATTGGTAACCTCAATTATCGTTCATTGTATAGAAATGGTGCTAAAACGAGTATAGCTCAGCTGACACTAATAATGCATTAACATCCACTCAATCAAACTGATTCCAGTCGTCATATGTAAAATTTATTGTCACATTTTCAACTTGTACTAAAAAAAAAGAAACGATCCACAACCACACAGGCTAAGACAATGACTTGTTAATGTATAAATTGATGGTGGCTTAAGTCAATTGACCAGTTGAAGTGTACAAAAAGAGGGCATCTTAAGATAATGATATAAACAACTTGTGAAAATGTAAAAGAGGATCTTTTTGTTTCATCCCAAACCTTAAATTCTATTCTTTTAATTTTATTTTAATAAAAAAAATGGTAGTGGGTGTGTTATTCTCACAAATAATTATAAATGTAGTCAAAGTATACATATATAGTAATTAATACTATATTATAAAAATTACTATTTATAATTATTTTCTACATTTTGACTAATTTGGTAAGTTTTCGTTAAAAAAATAAAAATACATATCATAATAAAATTTGATATGAAAATTCAAACACTCGACAGATAAGAAAATTAACAAAAACAATTTGTGGTAAACTATTTTAATAAGTTAAAACAAATTTAAGCTAGTAAATTTAGGTAATTTACCAGCTTAATTTTTTTAAAAAAAAAACAGAAAAACCAAATGCAAACAAGATTTATTTTATATATTTTTTTTTAGAAAATATTGACAAGTTTTTATTTAGCTGAAAAATCAAGTAAAAATTAATATCATTATAGAAAAATGATAACAAGATAAACACAATTTTCAAAACCAAAATCAGTTAATTTAAAATTTAATATAATCAATTGACTATGGCATGGAATAAATTTAATCTTGTTTGAAGGGTAACCAAGAGATGAACGAATGAAAAAAAAAGATTGGCAAAATTTTTTAATGTATTCATAGTGTCACAAACATATCTATTGCCATGTAACTCAGTATTGCTCTCACATTTATTTAGTTTTATTTTGTAATATATAAAAAAAATTAATATATTTTTTTGAGTATAAATTAGGGGAGAGGAACAACGCTGATATTACTACCAAACAATAAAATTACTGCGTCATTAACTCTTTCGATAAATTAATAAAACATTGAAGGACTAAAATAAAGTAAGACTAATACTTGAAGCATATGAAACTTACTAAATTGTTCAAATTTAAAAAATAATTACAAACGGGTATTATCACGTATTTACGTAGAAAATTAATAGCTAAATATAAAAATATTTTAAAATCTAACTACATTCATTATTTTGCGAGAATAGTACGCATATATCCACCACAATTTCCCTTACAAATATGTTTACTCTACACATACATGTACAAACAAGTTTTACACTCATGTCACAAGCAAAATCAACCAAACTATATGTCATGTATTTGATAACATTAAAAGTGTGTTTGGTTCTCTAATTATTCTAGATGTTTGCCCAATATTTGTTTGCCTTGTTTTAGGACTTATCGTGTAGGCCCAGTTTGATAATGTTCTTGTTTTTCATTTCTCGTTCCTCTTAGATATAACACTTTTTTATTTTTTTAGAGTGAAAAACGTACAAGAATGTGTTTGGTAACTATTTCTCTTTCTTGTTTCTTACAAAAATAAGAAACATGAACAAAACTTGTTTGATAACGATCTTTGGTTTTTTTTTTCTTTTCATTTTATAATTTTTTATCGTTTTAAAAATTGTAAGTTGTGTAGTATAAAAATATATAATATGCATTAAGAAAATATTTATAAATATTACGTGATATAATATAAATAAATATTTTATAAAAAATACAAAATAAATCTCAACATTGACAACAAATTTTTAATATGTTATTTTACATCAAAGTCATTAGTAGGGGTGAAAGGAAAAAAAAAAAAAAAATTAAATTGAACCAAACAGATTTTTTTAGAACAATATTGGATCATTTGGCATATTTTAGAAAATTGAAATATATTAATTCAGTTTTCAATTAAGGAATCAACATAAAATCGAACCAAACCCAATATAGAAATATTAAAAAATATGTATATTAATATTTAGATCGGAAGAAAACAAATTTAGATTTTAAATAAGAAGCAAAACAATATAAATATTTTTTATTTGTGGAAAGTGTTTTTTTGTTCATTATCTAATGAATACAAATAATTTTCAAATATATTTGTAAATATAGGTGAGCTTATAAATTTTAAACAATAACTTAAATTGTAATTTTTTTTTCTAAAATTTAAGTCACTATTTAATTAAATTGAACTAAGATAATTAACATAAACCTAATAAATAAAAATTAGACCACAAAAATCACACATACATCGAAGTTGAATAATATATAATGTGATTTTCAACGAGAAACACATTATTTTCTTTTGTTAACGCGAGAAATGTGTTTTTTTATAAAGGAGACAAAATTTTCAGATTTGAAAAAGAGAAACAAAACATAGATTAAATATTTTTAGTAGTTTCTCATTTTCTACACAATTTTAAGAAACATTCTTTTTTTTTAGAAACAATAAACAAGAATAGTTATCAAACAAGTTTGTTTCTTAAAAATATGAAACAAAAACGAGAAACAGGAAACGAGAACGTTACCAAATGAGTCCATATAGATCAATTGAAGGTCTTTGAACCTTGAAGGTATGCTCCCCCAGGTATCACGTATTTTAGCAATTTTTTTTTTGTAAGTCAACAATACTAATAATAATAATAATAAAAAAAAAAAGCTAAAATTGACAAAATTAAAAAAACTAAGGCTAATTTGGTTTTTGGGTTTAGGGTTATACAAAGCACAACATTACAAGCTTATACAAACCCAATACAAAATCCCACATTGGCGATTCGTTCTTGACTAGATATCTATGTTTCACGAGCTTTTCTTGAAAGAAAGAATTCCAATTAAGTTTTGACTTTTGCGTATATGAGACTACGGCATCAAAAGTATGGGTTGATATAATTAAAAATTTATTTCAATCTACAAATTAAAGATTTTAGATTGATTGATAGTTTAATATAATTCAATAAAAACGATATTTAGTATTGAGTAATACTCTAAACTATAGTTGATCTTGATGTTAATAAACATTTGATCTTGATGTTAATAAGCATTGTATTTACAATCCTAATGGGGTATTTAAAACCGAGAAAATACACTAAACCATACACTAAATGGACATTGATATTAGTACGTACCATTGTATTTACAATATGAGTAATACTATAATTAATACATGTATTTACGATTAATACAACACTGTATACAAAATTTAAAATATGACATACTATGAAAAATACAAAAATACTAGAAATTAACGAGAACAAGAAAACATGATGAAAACAATGGTAAATATTGACAATAATGTAGAAAAAAACAAATAATTATATATATATATAAAGAAAGAAAAAAATAATAGGTAACTAAGAAATTTGAAGTTTGAATTTTAAATATATATTCAATAACAACAAACTGACATTGAAAAAATTATCATTTCTTAATGAAAACGAAAGAAAATTAATTTTGTCAAAAATAAAAAAAACTTTGAATTATTGTAAAAAATGAAGGAAATTTGTTGTAGATAATAAAATCGGACATCCTTATTTTAATTATAGTTTAAATATCTTATACATAGTAAAATATGAAACATTTAGATTGATTAAATCCTATCAGTTTTAAGTTCACTTTTAACGAAACCTATTAGGTTTGCTTGTTTTACTTATTTGAAGTCCAACAATTTTGTGACTATAAATTAAAGTGATTTGAATCGATTATTGTCGTATTTATTCATTTATTTTCTAAAATTTTGACATTTGTAGGGTTTCCTTTTCCTTTTTCGTGCTACTCTGATGAAAAATTTCCTTCAATAAATTTAAAAATGAAGTATTATGATAACTTCATTTTAAAGAAGTATTGATTATATAAGTGTAGTTTTAATTAAAAGAATAAAATAAGATAACTTCCTAAAATTTATAATGGGAAATATGATGTTAATAGTAGTTTTCAAGAGTATTTGTTTGATAGAGAAATTTGGATATAAGAGAGAGTGGATGTGAAGATAACATTTTGTTTGGATATATAAATTATGCTGATTGTGACAAAAGCTTTAGTCTGAATTCAATGCTATGCCATTTGAAGTTGAATTGATATTTTATTTAGAGAATTTACCGAGTTTGTTAAATAAATAAGTAAATAAATATATTTATATTTATATTTATTTATTTATTTAGAGAAACTTTATAAAGATTTTATTTAGAGAAAATTGATTATGAGTAAAAAGAAAATAACAAAAAATGATTATATATGTTAGAGAGAAAAGAATGATCAAATGATTGAAGAATCTCTTTTTGTTTGGTATAAAGAGAATATTTACGAAAAAAAAAATAAAACAATGTACGGATATGATTAAAAAATAGTTAAAATAAGATTAAAAAGTGTAGCCGAAAGAATAAAAAGAGTAAAAATAAATAAATAAATACAAATAATCATAATTTTATACATTATTCTCATTTCACCTATTTTCCTCGCACACATCCCCATCGTGAACTTGGACTTAAAAATGAAACTAATAGAATGAGAATGTGATGATTTTTGATGGGTTGGGCATCTAAAATTATTCTCACTTATTGTGTTTTTTTTTTAATCTTTTTAATTTTTTTTTTAATATTTTGGTAACAATTTTTTATTTTCTACAATTATTTTTACTTAAATCATACTCGTTATTTTATTTTCTCGTAATTATTATATTTATTTCAAATATAAATAATCATTCTTTTTT
>JBBMEG010002734.1:0-40307 GCA_037832605.1 Cyclanthera cordifolia | reverse complement strand
AGATAAAAAAGCCCCAAACCGTCACTGACTAACCTTAGTAAAGGCTTAGATCTAAACATGCAAGTCCGAAAAAGAGATGATCCACAAACAAATCGGATTCTAAATCAGATGTAAGGAAAAAATAACCCGAAGCCGTCACTCGCAAAAGGTAGGAAACCATTAGATCTAAACATGCAAGTCCGAAAAAACCCTAAACCCACAAACAAATCGGATTCTAAATCAGATGTAAGGAAAAAGTAACCCGAAGCCGTCACTCGCAAAAGGTAGGAAACCATTAGATCTAAACATGCAAGTCCGAAATCAGGCGAAAACATTTACAAATCCAGAGCAGTAAACCCAGAAACAAAATACGTTCACAACCACAGATCTTGCAATGAAAAGTAGAGAACAAAACAGAGAAGGAGAGATTTGTGAATACCAAAAACTTAGGGTTCACAGACGGAGATCGTGAAGAGCGCAAACAGTAACAAAACGTTACAAAATACAGAGGGAAAACGAAATACATTAGGAGAGATTCGTGAATACCAAAAGGAATAGAGAAATCGAAGGAAAAAATTCAAAACCAGAGTGAATCGAGAGAGAAAGCGAGAGAGAAAAAGAGAGAAAAAACGAAAATACCAATTCGAAATGAATTTGGAACGCCAGCGAAGGAGAAGGTGAACGCGCGTGAACACCGCGCGTAAAAGGGGAGAAAATCGCGCGTAACCCGCTCGTGAAGAACCCGTGTTCACGAGCCGCATTCTCCAGTTTAAATAACCCGGCGGCCCAAACGCCGAGTTATATCCCTTCCCGACCCGAAACGCCACCCCAAACCCGCCTTTTGTATTTAGGGACATGTTGCTTTTCTTATATATATATATGTGTGTGTGTATAAATTTAATTTAATTAGCATTAAGATTAAAAGAAAGGTTTTATTATTTGAGAAAATTGATTAGTTTGGTCTTGTAAGACCCGTTTGACAAGCTTTGATCGGTCATCCGAGTTGACCGGTTCGCGAGTCCGGAAAACATGTTTTTGGAAGCTAGGCCTTCTTTACTAATTTTGATGTCATAAATTCATTTTTGATAGTCTAAGGTGCCACTTTTGACCCATTAATTTGTTAGGGTCTCGTTCGAGTGCTTACATTGTTCGTTGACTCGGAGCTTAGGATCCAGCTAGTGGAATCAACAAAGGTAACATAAACATATCCTGAACTCGAGATCCCGTGGTTTAATACATGAATGTACCGAAATAGGATATCTCGTGTGATGATTGTTTAGATTGATGCTTGTATGAATTGTTAGTGCTTGGTTTGGTTCTGGCTATTTCAGATGGAATTGAACATGTGAGTATATATGAATATGTGATTGTTTGAATTTGTGATGATGCTCATATGGTTGCTGCTTGTTTGATGTTTGTCATATTATTTGAAGTCTGGCCCATTCATGATTATTTGTGATAGAACTCAACATATAGATTTATATTCGATTATGTGTTTTGTGATGATATATTAATACTTGATTATGTTCGTATTTTATGGTGTGTGCATGGACACCGCTGTCCATAGGGGACAAGACTCGTATTTGATGCGTGTATTGACATCGTCGTCCCATAGGGAACAAGCCACGGTTATGGTGTGTGTATTGACACCACCGTTCCATAAGGGACAAGCCTCGTTTATGGTGCATATATTGACACTGTCGTCCCATAGGGGACAATACTCGTTTGAGGGTGCGTGTATTGACACCAGCGTCCCATAGGGTACATGACTCTTTTATAGTGCATTTATTGACACCGTCGTCTCATAGGGAACACGACTCGTTTTTTTGAGTGTATTGACATTGCCGCCTCAAAGGCAACAAGGCTCATTGTTGGTGAATGTATTAGCACCGCCGTCCCATAGGGGACAACGATTGATATGTATAGTTTTACAGAAACTTGTGTTTATGTACTCGTTGATTGATATAATATATATGTATATATGTATATGTATATATATATATATATATATATATACATGTATATAATGGAGGATGATGTTATTTTGTCATTTTTGATATCATGTTTTGGCTATATTCATGTCTGATCTCGAGTTGGGGGTCCTTACTAAGTTTTCGCGAACTCACCATTTCCACTGTGGAATTCCAAGGTATGAGAGGTCTGTACCAAGATGAATGATCAAGCTTGACGACCATGGGCACCGCTGCACACTTTAAAGATTTATTTTGTTTATGTTCTTTAGCATAACTAGTTTGGGCATGTGTACGGTTATGATATTTGAAGAATGTTTTAAGGTTGAGATTTTACCTGGGTACCCTTAATTAGTTTTGAAAGCATTTGAACTTAATTTCAATTTATTTCATTTATTTAATATTTTATTTTACGGACATGCCCACGTCATCCAAGTGTTGAAAATTCATGCATTAGGATAAAAGACCTAAGTTTGGACCCATAGTTTGGATCGGGTCTTTACATCTTCTCCCGACACAACATCAAAAACTTGAAGGCTGCTATGCATGTATTAAAGTCTAGCTTAGATAATTCTAAATGAATCACTCAGTGCAAAGCTTAATGCTTAAACATTGCATTACACAAGTATCCATAGTCTTATAGTAGCAAGTGATAAGTATATTTATATTGTTCTCCAAAAGGAATTTTTTTTATTAATTTACAATCAAAGGTTTTAATTCAAGAGTCAATTGAAAGTAAAGGATATTTAGTTGGTTTTGAGTTTAATTCAATACTAGAAATAAATGAAGAATTAAACTAACGAGCTCGAGTTAAGTTCAGGAATATGATTAGCGTAAGATATGAGTAGAGAAAGTAGAGAAAGGAAGTTTCACACTTTAGTAATGCAAAGGCTTTCTCTCGAAACACCTTCATATAAATGAGCTCAGTAATGCATGTGCAGTAGTAGAATGATGATCTCTAATCTCTCCTTAAACAAATAAGAGTTCTCAGAGTTAACCAAATGATTATGATCAGTGGTTCTCATTTCTTCGTGTCTCGAGGCAATCTTTAAGGATGCATATAGTAGATTGTCAGTTGACTAATAGGAATGATACGTGACTAACATAATTAACTTCACATCTTTCTTTACCTAAATTAATACTAAATACATAGCCTCTTTTAATATTTTCGATGAATCTATTAGCATGAGTGAACATTGGCAAAAAATAAATCAGATGGGCAATGCAAAAATGCTATATTAAATTTTGGAAGCGCATAACATAAATACAATCCAAATTTGGAAACGAAAACTCAAATGAACTATTTCTCATTCCAATCCTCAACATACTTTCTCATTTTTAATTAATCACTCAAAATAAACATTCCACAATTTTGTAAACAAACACCCTTTGTAGTCTGATTTCCTCGATGACTTCTTCTTGTCTTGGATATCAAATTTAAAAGGCCTTTGGATGTTGGGAATTATGTGGTAGGAGCATGCAATTAAAGCAGCAGAAGTGTGTAGGTATTTATTATAATTTTAAATAATAATTAATCTAATTAATTATTTGTTGATTAATCTTTATGAAATCTCTAGGTGATTAATCATTGTATGAAAAATATAAAGAATTTACATTGGCAGCCTCTGAATAATTCTAGCAGATCTTGATGTTGATTAGATCATAAACAAAGCTTCTGTATCTCCTTGATTGAATCCTCCATGGTGGGAAGCTAGCTTCTTAGAGAAAAAGAAGCTAGGAAGATAGGAAAAAGAAGACTCAGTTTTCCGATGGTTTCTCAATTTAAAAATATGGTTACTCATAACCGTGTGGGATAATAATGAAAACTTCTATGACCCTCTATTTATAGTAGAGGAGTTAATATTTAAAATGAAAAATACAATATCTTTGAATATCCAATATTAAAAAGATAATGTAAAAAATCAAATTTTCTTTTTCTTTTTAAACAAAGAATTTGAAAATCCCTTCCAACTTTAAAAATGAATTTCGAAAATCCCTTCTCATGGATCAAGTTTTCATCCTTCTTTATGGGGGAAGATTTTTCGAATTCTACAATATATCTAATATATTGTTTTTTTTATTTGATATTTATCCAATAAATTTCAAAAACATAATATATCCAACATATTATTAAATAAATACATCCTTACAATTAATATATTCAATATATTAATTCTCTACATTAATAACGAAAACTTTGCACGACTAGCCAAAATTATTAATTTAATTACAATGATATCCAGATCTTAAACTATTAGAAATAATATTCAAAAGTTTATAAAATAGGAAAAACATATATTATGAAAAGACTTTCATATCCTTAATTAAAAATAAGGAATTTAACAAAAACAAAGGAAAAATCTATAAGTAGAGAAGACGACCTTCATAAGCTCCACCAACGCAGCCCATCGGCAACCTCCACTGGTCTTGCCGTCTGCAACATACAACATCTAATTAGATTTAGATTTGATACTAATTTTTGGGGATCGTGCGTAGTGGATGATAAAAAATTTTATATTAACTAATCCAATTAATTAATCTAGATTAATCTAATTAATCTACTTGCATGATTTCTAGGTGATTAGCATGTTTTGACGGGTCATTATGTTGAAAAGAATCACGATTAGACTCCTTAGTACTTTATTGATTGGTCTTATCCGATCTTTCACACTATTGCTTTTTCGCTACACTGACTACTTGGTGTGAAGCCTTTTAGAGATGGGAGCTCGAAACTTTTTCTTAGGAGGAAAAAGAGAGCTCAACTTTAGAAGAGTTTCTCTAAGAATTGAGTTATCCTAAACTGAGTTGGATGAAAATGAAGACCTCTCAAACCTTCTATTTATAGTAGAGAAATGAATACTTTAAATTAGGACAATAAAATATCTTTGAATATCTAATACTTAAGATATTGGGAAAAATAAAAATTTTCCTTCCTATTTAAAATAAGAATTCGAAAAAATTGATCCCCTCCCAGAGGGGGACAACATTTCCTTTCTCAAATTAAAGGAGGGAATTTTCGAATGTCTCAATATATCTCATATATTGTTTTATTTATTTTAATTGATATTTATTCAATAAATTTCAATACATAATATATCAAATATATTATTAAATAAATAAATTTCTTAAACTAATATATCAAATATATGAATGTTCAAACTTAATAATTATCCAATAATTATTTTTAATTAATTTATTCAATAAATTAATTTTTTCCTCTTTAATATTTATCCAATAAATATTAAATTAATATATCCAATATATTAATAAATTAAATTTAACCATTAAACATAACACTCCTTTTAGTTATGTACCACATAAATTAACCTGTGAATTTAAACTCTTCAAATTCACTTTATAATAAAATAATGTACCAGCAATTATGTGCTAGCCTAGGTACCGGTGGATTCAATCACTCCCCATTAAAATTTGGCTTATTCTAGTAAACACGTGTACTGAACTGTTTTATATTTTAGGAGAAGTTAATGTCTGGATATAATCGGTCATTATCCATGTGATCTTTCACGAGTTTGTTCGTAATTCACAACTAGGTCGAGATATCATTATACCTCGTGGTTACATCTTTCTTTAAGCACCATTGAATTCCTCTAATGAATAAGTTATTTATAGTCCAACTATAAACCAATGTCCTATCAGGCTAATGGAACCCGAGTACCCTTTGTTCAAGCCCTAGAATCAGTTCGTAAGAGAACAACTCAACATCTTTCTTAATATCAGGGAAGGCGTGAATTCTTTCTTGTGACGTTGACTGTCCATCCACTCACTATGTCAATCACCAACATGGGAGGCTAATTGACGGAATGCTATTTGACTAGTCTCACCCATGCACATCAAACAACATTTTCATAGAGTAGAAGTTTCCAACCAACTCAAAATTAAGATCACATTACACATATGATCATCCTTAGTGAAATAGTTGATGCAAGTCTATAACGGAATCATTAGTCTGATCATAAAACTCCTAGTCTCATCTTATGCAAAACTTTCTTTTTGCATAGGCACCCCATATGTCTTCACATGAACAACTATGATCAGGTCGTTTGTCACTCTTTTAAAGTGAGTCGTACCTACAGTGTCACCAAGACTTAAACACTCTTTTCTTAGTCCATATACTATAGACACTTTAGGTTATTGACTTAGAACTAGATCTACTTGTATATCTCATAGGCTTGCTCAAACGTACATTAATAACCATGAGTATATCGTCATTAATTCAATTAATGCGATAAGGCTAAATGACGTTTAAATATTAAATGTGCAATATAAAAAATGACCTTTATTGATAATTGAAATATGACATTAAATGTCTAGTATTAAATGTTTGTTCAAATATACAAACTACTTTGACTTTAGGGCACAACCTCTAAAAATTCAAGAGAATTAATTAGGAAATTTTTTTGGTAAGAAGAATGATTCCTTCTACACATCAATTGATTTTCTTAAAGTATATCTACAAAAACTCAAGCTTATGCTTAAAGTTAAATGCTTTAAGGATGTGGTTTGCAAGCATTAGTGAGATTTTTTATTCCCAACCTCTCTCTAAAGATATACAATCTTATATTAGCCTCATGAATAACTGTCAGAGATCTCTAATTACCCCTCTCCCCCGACACTAAGCAAAAAGTAAACAAGAGGTGGATGATTTGCTGATCCTTGCTAATTAATGTACTTACTTTGTAAATGATTACATCTTCTTTGTCATTGATTAATTGACTAGGGTCCTTGTTAACTAACATAACTTCCAGCTACTTAATACATAATAGAGTACAATGCATGTAACAATCACAACGCAAAGAACATTGAGTATCCACGTGACAACATAACAACATCTTCACGATAAATAACTAAAACATACATTCTAATAACTAAAGCATTACTTAAACAACATAAATAAATAATTGATAAATGAACAGTAATAAATGAATAAAATAAAGATGGAAGTAAATATTATTGCATTAAAAAAAATGTCAACAAAACAATAAATTAAATAACAAACATCAATTGAAGTGGATAAGATGAAGTCAGAATGGAAAGTGAAAGGAAGAATTCCTTGTTTATGCTGTCAACAAAAGCAATGGTGGGGACTTCCAACGGGCTACCTTGAAGCTCAATTTCTTGCCAAGATAGTTAATCTCAATGCTCTCTTTATTCATAATACTCTCAACTATGAAATCTCTCTTTTTTCTAATTCTTGGGAATTCAATTTAAGACAATTGACTCTCAATCTGACTTCAAACTTCGACATTTGATTTTTTGGTGAATAGTCCCTTTTATAGCTAAAAAACTCTTGATTTTTTCCACTGCATCATTTCCACCTTTTTAGCATGCTAATTTAGGGCACCTTGACTTGTTGCCTAAACACTTACTTGGGCAAGCAGCAATGTATTTTGGTCGTTCATCCTCTTTGAACCTGTACTAAAATTACTATTTTGTTTTCCAAATATTTAATTTTGATTTGAGCTGAATACGACTAGCATTGGGAATGCATTGTCTTTGTCATTGCCTTCAGCATCTATACTTCTACACCATTATAAGTAATGCGACGAGCATTGGGAATGTCCAGACTTGAACAATGCCTTCAAGATATATTTTCCGGTGCTTACATGAATACTCACAACATTGATAAGATTTTAGCAACAAAATGTGGGAAACATTAAAAAATTATGCAGTAAAGATACAATTTTATTATACTTTGTTTTTGCCATGCTTGAAGTGACAAAGTGATGTATTTAGCCTAATTTTCATATAAACTTATGCAACTCTTAAATTTTTAGCTTTTATAAATCAGTAAAGAGCATGCAATCTTATAAAAATAAAGCTAAATAACTCTCAAAATAGATAGTCTTCAACTGGCCCATAAATAAGTGAGAACATGTATGGAGATCATAAGTTCACGAGTAACTTCTATTATATGTCTATTTTTCCTGTAAATAATCTCCTTTGGATATGAAGTAACTCTACATGTAGATAGATAAGATTTCTCTTTATTCTTGAACAATGTATCTAAATATTCATTCAAACATCCAATGTCATTATCAATGTGTAAGATACTTATTTTTGTTTAAACTTAAATTTCAATCATATTGTAATGGTTGGAAATAGAGGGTAGGAATATGCATTTAACATCCTGGAAGCGTGGACGATCTCAAACCATCTCCTCCGCTCTTCTGCACTATGACTTCTTTACTACAACTAAGTGTTTGGTGGGAAACCTTTTAGAAAAGAAAACTTGGAACTATGTCAAAGTTTGACTATAGATGAGGAAAAGAAATCTCAACTTTCATAGAAGCTTTCTCTCTTTGAGATAGGTTGGAATAAGAATGAAGATCTTCCAAACCTTCTATTTATAGTAGAAGAACGATTATTTAAATTAGAAAAATACAATGTTTTAATTTCAATATTCAATATTAAAAGATATTGGGATAAAATCAAAGTTTTTTTCTTTCCCATGTAAATAATAGTTTTGAATATTTCATCTCCTCCCTCACGGGACGAAAATTCCTTCACTAAATAAAGGAGAAGACTTTTTAAATCTGCAATATATCCCATATATTATTTTATTTTATTTATTTTTAATTGATTTTTATCCAATAAATCTCAATCTCATAATATATTTAATATTTACAAATAAATAATTTCCTTTAATTAATCTATCGAATATATTAATTATCTACATTAAGAATTATCCAATAATTTTAAATCAAATTAATATGTTAAACATATTAATTAACATTTCATCCATCTAATAATTTTACAATAATTAATAAACCAATTAATATGTCTCACATATTAATTACTGAAATCTCTTAAATTAAATAATTATTAAATAATTAATTTATCCAATAAATTATTTTCCCCTTATTAATATTTATCCCATAAATATTTATTCAATATATTTAGTATGTTGTGTAATTAGGATTAACCATTAAACTTAAAGCTTCCATTAAATATGTCATATATAATTAATCTTGCGAATTTGACTTATTCAAATTAAATCTCTAATAAAACAGTGTCTCAACAAGTATGAGCTAAACTGGGGATCAGTGGACCTATAGGTTTAAGCTACAAAGACGCGAGATTCAATCTTTATTCGTTAACATCGAGCTTATTCCACTAAAGGCAGGCGTTGAACTAATTCGAATTATAGAACAAGTTATGTCCAAGGATATGATCAATCATGTTATATGTGACCCTTCACGAGCGTGTTCGTAATCCATAGGTGGGATAAAAGGTTCGTTTTACCCCTATGGTTACATCTTTCTCCTTAAGCGACACTGATTCCTATAATGAACATATGAGTATAGTCCTACGATAAACTGGGTGTCCTCTCAAGTCAATAGAAGGCTAGTACCCTTTGTTCAAGACCCAAAATACGTTCTTAGAGAACAACTCTACATCTTCCTCAATATCTAGCAAGACGTGAATTTCTTCTTGTGACGTTGCATTCCCAATCACTCACTACGACATTCTTCAACGTGAGAGACTTATTGACCCAACTTTGTTTGACTGGTCTTACCCATACACATCAAATGACATTTTCATAAAGCAGGAGTTCGCAACTCACTCAGAAATAAGATCACTTCGACATGTGACCATCCTTAGTGATGTAGTTAATGCGAGTCTATAGCGAAATTACTAGCCCAATCATAAAACTTCTAGTTTTGTCTTATGGAAAAAAAATTTGTTTTGCATAGCCACCCCAACTCATGTGTCTCCACATGAGTAACCAGGATCACGTCGTTTACAACACTTGCAATGTGTGACGTATCAACAGTGTCACAAGGGCTTAGGCGCCTTACCCTTAGTTCATATATTGTAGACACTTTAACTTATTAACTTGTAACTTGATCCACTTGTATGTCTCACATACTTGTCCAAATGTTCATCTAAATCACCAAAGGCATAATGTCATTAATCTAAATCAGGTTGTATGACATTTGAATGATAAATGCACAATTAATGAAAATACCTTATATTAATTATCGAAATATAACATTAAATGTATAACATTAAATAATTTGTTCTTTAATTACAAAGTACTAGGCCTTTAAGGCATAGCCCTAATAGTGAATGAAAGTATCTTGAATCTCAATTTTTTTGGCTCATAAATAAATTTAATTCAAACTGGTATGACATTAATGAATTTAACAAACCAATGCTTTCCATTATCAGTCAAAATTTTAGATGAACCCAAAACATCACTATAAATTAAGTAAAATGGTTTTGATGCTTTATTAGGTTTTGATAAATATGTATTTAAATGATTTTTGAGCAAAGATGCATGCTTCACAATAAAAGGTTGAATAATCAATTCCTTTAAATATGTCTGAAAATAATTCTTTTAAATATAAAAAATTAAGATGACCTAGCATGCAAAGTATGATAATTTCTTTAACACAAGAAGAACTGACACTACTTAAAGCCTTTTTTTTTTTATTATTGTTATTATTGGAGAGTTCCTCTCCAAAATAACAGAGATTTTTTAGCATTCTAGCACATCGAATCATTTCTCATGATTCTTATTCCTGAATATAAAATAAGGGTATGATTAGGGAAAGAGGAATAAGAATGATTATGAGATGAATGAGAATTAGAGGAAGAATAGAAAAGAGAATGATTCTATGGTGAATGATTATTTGTGTTTCAAGTGAAGGTAATGATTATGGGGAGAATGATTATTTGTGTTTGGAGTGAATGGAATAATAATGAAGAAAATAAAATAAAGGCTATTATGTGAGTGAAAATAGTTATGGAGAGAATAAAAAGTTATGTGAAGAATAAAAGGTAGTTAGAAGGAAAGAAAAAAAGTAATTTTGGGAAAACATGAGTATGAGGGAAATGATTCTCAATGGTTCAAATAATTGGAATTATTCTCATTTCGATTCTCTCTATATGTTTTTGGTGCCCGAAACATACCCTAAGTAGAAAAGAAAGTTACACGACAATTATCATTGTCAGAAATCTTACTTACATATAATAGGTTACATGCTGATTTAGGAACATGACGAACATATTTTAAGGTCGAGGTTTTATTTACAAAAATGGTTAATCTTCCAGCAATAACAGTAAACTACCATTGAAAATTCTATTTTTGTTTTTTCTTTAGAATGTAAAAGAGGTGTATGATGTAACAAATTGATGAAAATGTCATGTCAATAGCTCTAAAATAAATGATCCATAGAGATGAGTTAAGATAAGACAATAGGATAATTACATGATTATGTCGGTAAAACATAAAAATTACAAGATGACAAAAATAATTTTAGCGGCTTAAGAAGTTGATGAATGTGCTTCGGACTAAGAGAATTAGCTTTAGCATCATAAGCACTAGCAATATTAGCAGTTGAAAATATATGATCATTACGTGAACCAGATACGTCTTTTATCAAATTTTTCGACATAGTGAAAAAATAGACACTAGATAAATAGAAAGTGTGATATTAATAACCACACACCAAAAAGAAAAATCAGATGTTATAGTTACTGAATGACATAGAGTGTCAAAGTATGTGATAGTGTAACCTTGAGTAAAGACTATCGGTTGAGTCAATAATCGTTGCAAATTTAATCATCATGTATTTAGGTGAAGTAAGATCTTACTGAAAAGAAACGTCATGGTTAAATGTTGATCAAGTTCTAGTAACATCATTTTGGCTTGGAACAAGACGGCGTTGTTGGGTGTGTGACGCGTGGTCACTAACTCATGCTTATGTGGTGCAATTTTTCGTTATTTTTAAAGGAAACAACTTCGTCCTGCTCTTCTCTTATTTTCCATTCATCTCGATGATACAATTTTTGAGTGAGTGGTCATTTGGAGGCTATGAAAGCTCAAAGATCGAAGTGTTGCGTGATGCATTCAATCTTTCTCTGATTGAAGGTAAGTCGCTATGCTTCTACTCGTGTACATTGTTATTTGTGTTATGAATGTTGAGGAAACTAATGTGAGTTGCTAGTTATGTTGAACTCTTTTAGAGTGATATATGAGCTGTTAGTGGCGCTTTGTCATCTCTTTCAGAGACGTAGGAGCTGTTAGTAATGTTCCACTCTTGTAAAGGTATAATGTGTGTTGTTAATAGTGTCTCATTCCATTAAGAGTTTAGTGTGAGGTGCTAGTTATGTTTCACTCTTTTGGGAGTGCAAGGCAGGTTAATAAAGATTTTTCACATATATGTGGGTGCATGATGAGTTTCTACTGTTCTTTCAATCCATTGGAAGTGTAGTGTGAGTTTCTATAGAGGTTTCACTTCTTAGGAGTGTAGGGTGAGTGCTAAGGGTGTTTTACTCTTTTTAGATAAGAGCATGGTTTGCGAATGATATTTCACTCATTTGAGAGTGTATGATGAATTGCTAAAAGTGTTTTACTCCTTTGAGAGGGCAAGATGAGTTGATAAGGGCATTTCACTCCTTTAAGAGTACTACAAGGTGAGTTACAAATGGTGTTTCACTCTATTGAGGGTAAGTGATGAGTAGCAAGTTGTATTTCACTCATTAGATAGTATAGGGTGATAATTTTATTGTGTTTCACTCTTTAAGAGTGTAGTCGAACATGTGAGTTGAAGGTAATATAGTCCACTTCTGTGATACACGATTGTTCGTGGTGTTAGTTAAAAGATGCTTTAATTGTATATTATGTGTCAAGATGTGAATGAGTATGAATATATGATTTGTTCTTATTGAATGATGAAGTGTAGTTAGTTGTGTGAGCTGATGGACTAGGAACCTTTTTACTCATTCAAGTTAGGTGTAAGATTCTAGAGTAGTTATAACGTTTACGAGCTTCATATTTCTCACTGGTAGTTGAAAGAATGGGGAGTCAAGTTTGGTTCTCTAGGTTATGATTGATTATTGAATAACTATGAGGTGTCTTAGTGTGATTAGTATGACTACCACTGTGAGATTGGTCGTTCTAGTAGTTAATAGACGTGCCAGAGCGTATATCCTTAAGTGAATACCTCTTTGTATATAGATTACGGTAACCATGAATGCATAATGATAATTAGGATCGTGAGACTGGTCAAGTATGAGTAGCGTTGTACCAGTTTATTCTAGGTGGTAAGAGTTTATGGTGAAAATCCTAGAATGGTGTGTGAATTAGCCAGATCACCATTTTCTAGTTTGGTTTAAGACACTCATCTAGTAGTAAAATGTTTTGCTAGCTATTTATCAATTGATGCCTGAGTGACATACTTTTGAGCCACATGTGCAGATGAGTTTTATGCTCTAGTAAGGGAGTTTAGTGAGTAGAGAGTTAGACTCTAAATTGAAGTACAAATATGCATGTCAGGTAGGATGATGCACTGATGAATGGTGCTTACCGCACAAAAAGCTACTTACTTAGTATCTATATACTTATTATGTGCTATGATGTTTTATGGCATGTTTTTTCGATATGATTGTGGTGGCGATACTTGTTCAGAATTGGTGAGCTATGTGAGGTGGTAGCTGGATTAAAGACCCAGATTTAAAATTCAAGTTTTTATCATATTGTAGGTGTTTATAAAATGTTCTCTTTAATTTTTGGGTGTTACAGATGATCTGTTTAATTTTGGTAATGAACCTTAAAAAAAGTTGAAAGATTAAAAAAATATTATTTGCAATTTTGGATTTCTATCCACAAAAGGCTCATTAATTAAGCGCACTTTTAAACAAAAGATATTTAATCAAACTATTAAAATTCTAATAAGACACAATAATTAATTTTTAGCCTAAAAACAACCAAAGGGTTCTTTCGGCCTAGAATTATTTAACTGGCCCAAAGTTACAGTGGCTCACTAGTCCCATAAGAATAAGAATGTGTTAGGTGTCACGAAAGTGTTCACGAAAAAAAAAAAGCTCGCGAGCTTCAAGTTGCGCGAGAAAAAAGATGTAGGGGGTGTTTGTTTGAAAATTTGTAGAATGTTTATTTTGAGTGTTTATGTATGAGGAGTTAGTTTGAGTGTTTAGAGATTTTGTTGTTTGTAAGAGCTTGTTTGTTTGATTGTGTTTAGTGGATGGTTTATAATTAAATGCTAGCTTGTTTTATGGTTTTGGAAAGGAGTTTATATATGGTTATTTGTTTGTATGATGTTTTTGGTGTGAGTTTCTAGGTAATTGCTTGTTTGTTTGATATTTTTAGTAGAGTAGTTATAAATAAAACTTGTTTATGAAGTGTTTATGCGGCTTTTAAAAAAACTAACTTCTGGTTTTAGAGAGAGCTTATTTGGAGTGTTTAATGGTCTTCTAAGTGCTCCATTATCTGCTTTGTCAAACAGGCTTTTATTAAAACTCAAAATCCAAAAATTTCACAATACTACCTAACAAACACTCCCCTAGGGATTCGAAAAAATTTATTTTTAAAACAAGAGTAATATTCTACTCAGTAAAGAAAATGCCACCAAAGGGTTTAATAACCAAAATGCCCTTCCTTAGGGCCAAAAACCACCTTGCCCCTCAAAGACGCAATGTTTCAAACCTTGTAATAGTTTTTAATTTGGTCAATAAATCCCTCCTAACCAAGCTCGGGATCTACAAAATCCCCTAACTGTATGAACAAAAATTTTAAGGCATTACAAAACTTATGGGAACGAAGCTTGAATTGTATGTGGCAATGAGATGGCAGCACTCAGACAAATTTAGATGTAGAAGGTGACTTCGATAACTCTTTTTATTTATTTTTTCCTTTATTTTACAATGAATGAACAAGAAAACCCCTCAGGTTAAATCAACAATTTCATCTATTTACAACCGTTCCCTAAATTTTCTAAAATAGCAAACTACCTTAAACCTTTCACTAATATAGTAAAAAAGTTATAGAAGGTTATTAGGAATCGAGCCCTAAAGGCCTAATAGTTTGTAACTTATTGTATTTTCAGTTGTAATTAATAAAGAGTTATTAATTATTCTTAATTCTACATTAGCAATAATATCATCCAGTCCTAACGCCATGGATTAGTACACTTGGATAAGTATTTGGTAAATACAAGTGAATATAGTTTATAGGGAATAACCTAAACCTCTCTATAGTATATAGACTAAGGTTGGGTGCCTAGTCCTAGTGACAATATTAGAATTGGTATGACCCACTTTGCAATGATTACAAACAACTTAATCCTAGTTATTCATGTTGAGATATGTAAGTGGAGGTTCTTACGCCAAAAGATTTTTTTCATAAGACTAGACGAGAAATATTAGATTCGCCTAATAATTCCATTACAGACATAAATCAAGTATTTGACTATGATGATTGTATGCTAATATGATCTTAATCGTGAGAACGACGTCGAAGGAATGAAGAAAAATTGAAAAAGTTAGTGATTCTTAGAAAGAATGTTAGAGAACAAAAAGTAAGTGAACGAACACCAATTACCACTCCAAAACGAAAGTTAATCACAGTAGGGTTTTTTCGAGTAAAATTGCCGAATTACCTATAGTTTTAAAAAATGTAATTAAACTCCAACGAACTTAGCAAATGATTAGAAAGATTTACTAGAAGAGCCATTGTTGATGCCAACAAATGGTCAACGGATATCAACTGTACAATTTGTTTTACCGAGGACGAGAAGCCTACAAAATGAAAGACTTTTAGGTATGACGGTGTGGTGTGAGCCACATAACCTTTGATGCTAGAGTCAGTAAAAGTTTAGGAGAGTAATTTAAAGGTAGCCTTTAGAACATAGAACAGCTTACAAAAGTTCTTAGTGTTGTTCATCTTAGATTAGTTTGGATCCGAATGGAGTAATCTCATTACTTCTTATAGCAGCTGGTCTCATAACCGCTCCAGCTCACTTAATGGTGGCTTAATGGTAAGCGTTAGAAACGTCCGCCATTAAGCCACGAATAAATACCGACGTAACTCCTGATTGTTACACTTGGAAGTGTAACTGCCTTGACTAGGAAGTTGCTTGGACTCAGTCAACATTTGCAAGTCCTCACCTTTATGGCCGATGCCTTGGGGGTGTGGCCTTCTCGGTGTAGCTCCAGGATGCTACACTTAACAGATGTGACGTTCCTAAATGTTACTTAGACTTGATCAACTTGTCCACAGGAGATTCCTAACCTCCACGGGTGACCCTCTTGGGGTCGGTCCACTCGACCGATCTCTTTATAGGTTAGCTTTAATCTCGGTCAACCCTTACAGGTCCTCACCTCCACGGCTCGTCCTTAAAGGTGGTCCTGGCCCTCTTGGCGCAACTCCTGGCGGTTATCAATGGATCCAATCGTTACTTTGGATTTGGTCGACTCTAAGGGGAGAGTCCCAACCTCCACGACCCATCCTTGGGGATCCATGCCTACTCGTTGTAACCCTCAACCACTACTACCTCTATGGTCCTAGAGAGGTTACTTGGACTTGGTCGACTCGTCCACGGAAAAGTTCTAATGTCTATAGGTAACCCTATGGGTTTCTGCCTATTCGATCGAGTTCCTCAAAGGTCGGCTTTGGTCTAGGTCAACCCTTACGCGTCTTCACCTCCACGACTCGCCTTTAAAGGGGGGGGGGGGGGTCTTGGCCCTCTCGGAGTATATCCTGGACGTTATCAACGGATCTAGTTATTACTTTAGACTCGGTTTATTCCTAGTGGAGAGTCATAACCTTCACGGCCCATCCTTGGGGGATCTAGGCCTACTCGTTGTAACCTTCGGCCACTGTTACCTTACGGTACAATGGTCCTTGAGAGGTTACTTGGACTTGGTCCACTAGTCCACTAGGGAGTCCTAACCTCCATGACCAACCCTGTGGGTTTCCACATACTCAACCGATCTCCTTATAGGCCGGCTTTATTCTAGGTCAGCCCTTAAGCGTTCTCACTTTCACGGATCGCCCTAAAAGGGGGATCCTGCCCTTCTCGGCTAGCTTCTGGCCGTTATCAGCAGATCTAGTCGTCACTTGGAATCGGTCAACTTTTACAAGAGAGTCCTAACATCCATGACCTATCCTCGGGGGATTTTGGGCTACTCGTTGTAACTCTCGGCCACTACTACCTTACCACACAATGGTCTTAAAGATGTTCCTTGGACTTGGTCTATTCTGCCTACTCGATCGATCTTCTTAGAAGTCGGCTTGGGTCTCGATTAACCCTTACAGGACCTCACCTCCACGGCTCGCCCTAAAGGGGGTTATAGCTCTCTCGGCGTAACTCCTGGCCGTTATAAGAGGATCCAGTCGTCACTTAGACTTGACCGACTCTTTAGAAAGAGTCTTGACTTCCACGATCGACCATCGAAGGGGGTCAAACCTACTCTTATTGGCCCCTGTGAGGGCCAAATTGGTCGTGGCCTGCCTGTAAAGGGGCCATGGCCTACCCTTGAGGGTCGTAATTGGCTCAACCGATCCCTAAAGGTTGGGGCTTTCTTTAGACGACTTCTGAGGGGGGAGGGGGGTTGAAGCATCCCTTGCCCTACACCTAGTAGGTCTCGACCTTCTTTAGGTGACCCTTGGGGGTGGGAATGGGCTTGGGCGACTTCTTGGGGATTATGGCCTCCTTTGGACGACCCTATAGAGGTTGTGGCCTCTCTTGGCCCACCCGGGGGACTCAGTCTCACTCTGCCGACCCTTCGAGGGTCGGAATGGTCTTGGCTGACCCCTAAGAGGTCTCGAGCTTCTTTGGATGATCCTTGGGGGTTAGAATGAGCTTGGTCGACCCCTCCAGGGTTGCGGTGTGATAATTCGGCTTTATCACTCCCTAAATTTTGAGGTTAGTTTTGTAATTTTGGGCTTATCGGGACTCCCGAGAGTCATTTTAAAAATTATTTTGGGGTAAATTTACTTAGTAAGTCTTATCCTTAAGAATCATGAAGTCAGAATTTGAAAACTAGGGGTAAAATTGTCCTTTTTAGCCCTAGAAGCATTTTGGTAATTTTGTAGACAGTTTTGTCCCTATATATAAAGCCAAAAGAGACAAAATTATTATCCTAATCATTTTTTTCTCTTGTTTTCAACGCCAGTAATCATTGGCACTCATTCTCACTCGACACTGCCAGCTGCAACCACTCACATCACACCGAACTCCGTGTGCCACCGACCATCATTGATGCAGTTAGTGACGAAATCAGTGTTTGTCGGATCGAAGACCATGGTGCCACTGGTGTAGCCTATCGTGAGACGCCGGGTGTCGCGCCCCTAGCCCTTCCGCCCCCTTTCACAAGCTTGGAGCCAATCAGCAACTGCGGTTTCCTTTGCCGTCAAATTCGACAGCCACTAGGTCTGAAACTATCGGCCTAAGCCCCAGTGTCATGGTCGCTCTCTTCGACTCGTGCTGCGCCATGATCTCATCTCATCATGGCCAGCCTTAGAGGGGAACTCAAGCCTCAAACTCGGATCGCACATACTTTTTGGCACGTAAGGTCATTAAGTGAGGTTCACCAGGCCTCGACTAAGCTTCATCGAATACGCAATGAAATTATCTTGGTTATGCTTATATGCTCGCACACACATCCATTCGACCCACGAGAATCCAACGAGACATGACGGTCGCCTCTCAGATATATGCGGCAACCTCTATCTCATGGGCAAGGGCGCAGTGTCGGCACACTAGTGTCATCCGACATTGTCCCCAAATTTTTATTCCCGAAAGAAGCCTCCCAAGACACTCGTTTTGCAAGCGCTCGCCCGCACCAGGACACATGCATGTGCCATGTGGTCCACTAGCCCTGGGCCCTGTGGCCTAAGTGAGCTACCCCATGGCAGATGCGTGTGTCGTGGTACGGGCGAGCGCTTGCAAGACGAGTGTTTTGGGTGGATTCCTTCGGGAATGAAAATTTGGGGACAGTGTCGGACGACACGGGTGTGCCGACACCCATGGGATAGAGGCTTACCACAATATCTGAGGGACGACCTACCATCTCACGTTGGATTCTCGTGGGCTGAATGGATGCGTGTGCGATCATATAAGCATAACCAAGATAATTCTGCAGTGTATTCGATGAAGCTTAGTCGAGGCCTAGTGAACCTTGCTTAACGACCCGACGTGTCACAAAGTATGTAAGATCTGAGTTTAGGGCTTCAGTTCCCCTCTAAGGCTGGCCATGATTAGCATGAGATCATGACGCTACACGAATCGAAGAGAGTGACTATGACATCTAGCTCGATTCGGCCATTCCCTGAGCCCCACATTTCGCCGTCCCAGCCGCACTCGCTTCAGAGAAGATCCAAGACTGACTCTGAACCTAACGCGGTCCCCGAACTTGAATCCAGTGAGTCAACGAGTGCGACGTGCTCTCAACCTGCTACATCCATGCTCTGCTCATCAACTTCACGCACTGCGATTTGCCGTCGTTTTCTGGCCACACGTTGTCCTAAGTCGCTAAAAAATTTATGGATAGTGATTTTTGGGTATTTTTGATGCTTCAAGTCCATTTTTGATAGTTTTAGGCGCTAATTTTAACTCGTTAACCCTGTTTTAGCCAGTTGAACTTGAGAAAACCTCCGAAACTCGCAGTTCAAGCTTTCTAAGGACAAATTAGCGGATTTCAACCAAGCTAATTGAATCTTACCCTTAGCTTAGGGTCCTGTGGATAAATAAAAACATGTGTAGGGTTATTCGCTGCAAAATTTTAATGTTAATTGCTTTAATTACCTTGTTCTGCGTGGCATTATTGAATGTTACTGTTATGCGTTGAGTATTTATATATGCAACTGATAAGAGCTGACTTGTTATCTAACTGTTTTCTGTAAGACGATATACTCATTTATGCATGTATCTATTCAATTCACGAGCAAGTGCGGTATCAAAGGCTCATGAGGGGCATTTGTTCTATGGTTCTTATGCATTCATTATTTTACTTGTGTCGATCCTGGTTAGAGATCCTTACTGAGTTTAATAACTCATTCCTTTTCTCTGTGGTCTCCACAGGTATGCACAGGCTCTACCAGGATGGGTGATCAGGAGCTGGGAAGGCCATGGACTTGTGTTGTCATTGTTTTATGTTTAGTGAATTCTTCTTCCACATTCGTTTATCTGAATTTTCCTAAAAGAGACATGCACTAATTGAATGACATTTTTACATTTTTTCCTTGATTTTATCACTAGGTAACCGTTTTACGAGTCTTTACGAACTATTACTGTTTTCGTTTAATAAATGAAGTATTTACTCGTCATGTCTCAATTTTTAAGGATAATTTTTATCATGCATTTAGGGTATAGGCCTAGTTGTGACCCTAGTCCGGTTCGGGCCTTTACATGCCGCCTCAATTAGCCGACCCCCGAGGGATCAGAATGAGCTTGACTGACCTCTTGGGGGTTATGGCCTCCTTTCGGCGACTTCTAAGGGGTCTCGGCCAGCTTTGGCCATCTCTTAGGGTCAAAATGAGCTTGGCTGACCCCATAGGGGTTATGACTTCCCTTGGCCGGCCCCTAGGGGGTTATGGCCTCCCTTGGCTGACCCGAGGGGGGGGGGGTTTAGCCTTGCTCGGGTACTTCAAGATAGTATTACCCTCGCTCTTTATTTTTTTACTTACTTTGTTGCTGGAATTTGAAGAGTAAGCTTCATGTTACGAAGGTTCTCTTTCTTAAAGACTTGTCGTTTTTAGCACTTTTTCAAAATTCTGGTCAAGTAGGTTCTCTTTTTAAAGTATCACCTCTTTTGGCAACTTTTTGAAATAGCAGCTAAGTATGCTCTTTTTTTAAAGTGTTGCGCTTTTAGGCATTCTTTTAAAAATTTTGGCTTTGTAGCCTGCTTTTGCAGAGATTCACCACCCTTTAGCACTTTTTGGCCTAGTAAGTTCTTTTTTCAAAGACTCACTACTCTTTAGGCATTTTTCAGCCAAGTAGGCTCCCTTTTTCATAGACTTACTACTCTTTATGCATTTTTAACCCAAAGTAGGATCCATTTTCAGAGACTCGCTACCCTTTAGGAATTTTTCGGCCAAATAGGCTCCCTTTTTAGAGATTCGCTACCCTAAAGCTATGCCCTTAAATTTATGAATTAAATACGCTCTCTTTGTAGAGACTTGCCCTTTTTTTACTTAAAGCTTCCTTAGCCTCTCCATGTATGACTTGCCATTTTAAGCATTTTTTCAAACTTTTAGACTACCTAGGCTATCTTTGCAAAGATTGGTCCGTTTTTAAGCGTCTTTTTCAAGGTTTTGCTTATTCACAGGTACTTCCTTGCATTTCTGCGCATGAATCCTTCTTCGGTCTACGAGAACCAATTGCATCACCCATTGGCTTCTTCTTCTCACAAGAGAACTCGACGGAAGACTCTGATGGTAGTGCCTGGATCTCAACCGGTTGCTTCCACTTGACCATAATGGACTTGGACAAACTTAGGGCCTAGTACCTCATCCATCCGTAGATTACTCTTAGGCTTCCAAAGGACAAGGAAACGTACGATGTACCTTCTTCTTGCGAGCTGGCGATTTACACCACTATGTTTGACAGACGGGTCCAGTTGCCTTTAGTCTTTTCCCTTTAGGAATTCTTGAGTATGGCTGGGTGTGCTCTGACACAACTGACTCCCAACACATGGAACGTGTTCTTTGAAGTCCACAGCCTGTTGAAGTACATCGACTTCGAATGCCCCTTCAATGGTTGGGATCTCTTTTGTTTTTAGGTCTCCCACCAATGGTAGGATGAACATTACTTTGGAGGACTGCCCGCCTAGTTGATGAGAATGGTGAGCTTCTTTTTCCAAAGGTTATAAAGGATCTCGACCTTGAAGCGAACTCAAACTTTAACAGTATTAGCATTGGCTCTAACAGCGCGCCTTATCCAGCTCGGGCGCTTTTCAGACACACCTTCTCTTGGTTCTTCTCCTGGGTTTGACTCATATCTGCTGCTAGAACCGTACCATGCTATCTTGGATTCGATGAAGGAGAGGACTTTGGTTTCTAGTCTATGGAACGAAGTAGAGACTTCTTCCACACCTTCCCCTAGGAGGCGCCTCTAGGTCTTGAAAGAAGGGGCTCGCTTAATGCACGAGGTATACTTGTTAACTTTCCATCTAGCTGCTTATTTGACTAATTATGTAGGTTGACCTTTTACTTTATGTTTGCATGCCTTTATGCACTTCCTCAGCTTCACGCTACCTCTTTGAAGACTTGAGTCATATCCACTCTTCTTGGTCTTTTAGCGGCCGATCAATTTAAGTGAGAACTAGCTCAGACTCGAAAGACTCAACGTGTTGTCGAGGTTTCTTTGGTCGACTTTCAGACTTCTACCAAAACAGCCCGAATTCTTGCTGCCTATACACAAAATGGGGACTTTTCTACAATTGCTCACCTTCGCCGAGAAGTGGCTTCTGCCAAAAAGAAGTTGAAGAACGCCTCTTACTTAGCTAATATAGTGAAAGGCTCTCTTGCTTTTGTGATTTTAGAAAATAAAGCTGGTGAGGCTGCCATTGGTTGGGCACTAGACCGAATCCAGAAGGGAGTTAGTTATGGCAACGACCCTCTTCATGTCCCTTTGCATCACTACTCCGAAAAAGTCCTTGACCCTTCTTTGCTATACTTTGAGTTGGAATTTCCCAGCGATTCGACATAAGCTGCTTGTTACGATTCTCGAATCTTCAAGTTGTGCCTGAAAGAGACATTTCCGTTCAAGCCCTTCCAGCCAAGACCGATTTTTCCCCAGTGGAACTCAATAGGCCAATCTCTAGTAGACGCATCTTTGGGGGGCCTTGATGACTGTCTTTTTTGATGTACTTATTTTTTAAGCAGCACTTTTCTTAAGTACTTTTACCTTGTTAAATGTTGAGTACTTACTCTTGCTTCAAGTTGTAATATGGAATTGAATTTTGAATGCTAGCCTTGAACATTTCTCTCACTTGCTTACCCTTAATTTAAGGTATGATAACACCAATATACTTAAATTAAGATAGCCTTTGATATAATGAGAAAATGACTTTTATTGCTTTTATTCGTTGGCCACTTGAATTACACTCTATTGAAAGTACTTTTTCAAGTATTCATCATTCTAAGGATGGAAGATCTTATTCCACTCCATGTCTTCAAGGTAGTGGCTGCCGGGGGAAGGCGACTTTGGTGACCTCTTAAGGTCATTTACAACGCGGCCCAGAGACTCTATTGTCGAAGTCTTGTTATCTTTAGGTGGGTTGCACCTCTTTTTCTTTCAGATGATCCAAACTCATCCGCAGTTGTTGGTCATTTTGTTATGTGTCAAAAGAAACAATACTCGGGGATGAAATGTACATCTCGACTGGGGTTGAAGCTTTCACCCCAAATGCTAAAGAGCAGGGGTCTTGCCCGTTGATGTTCTTGGTGTAGTGCGGTGTGCCCATAGTGTTTGTAACGACTCTTTCAACCATGACCCTTCCAAGCTTTCGCGGTTGGTTTTGAGATTCTTCTTGATGATCTTGCTAAATGCCTTCACTTGCCCATTGCCTTGTGGGTGAGCTGGCGATGAGAAATGATGTTTGATCTCCAGCTTAGAGCAGAACTCCATTTCGACAATAGTCGTCAGGGCCTCAGTTTCGGCCTACTTTGTGAAGTGATCAACTACTACTATAGCGAACTTGACTTGGCCTAGCTCTATCAGTAAAGGTCCTATAATGTCTACCTTCACTTTGCAAAAGGCCATGGTCCCATTATGCTTGTAAGGACCTCGGATGGTTGTCTTTGGATGGTAGCAAATCTCTCGCACTTGTCACATGACCGTGCATACTTCTTGAAATCTTTAGCCATGATCGGCCAAAACTACCCCTACCTTATTAACGTTTTGGGCTAGGGACCTTGCTTCTTCTTATTTTCCACACACATTTTCATGTATCTCTAGCCTCGGTAGGTAGCCTTGCTACAATTCAAGCATTTAAGAAGAGGTAAAAAGTACCTCTCCTATACAGCTTGTCGCCCAACGCCATCTACTTGGAGGCCTTAGATTTGAGACTTCAAGCTTCCTGGTTGGGTTGCCATTCGAGATAACGTATCCCTCAAATGGACTTTGTCTTTACTAGCTCCTGTGGTCGGGCTTTGGTTTATGTTGAAGGATGGATCCTCCTTATGTGTTGTCTTTTGGGCAGCCTCACTTGCACTAGGTCTTGCCTACTTTTACCTTGCATGCAACAACTAACTTTGCTGTGGCATCAGCGTTGGAATCTTTGGATATAGGTACTTATTGGATTTATGCCTCTACGAATTCAAACTACCCAAATTAAAGTAGACAGCTTCCTCTGCTACAATACTTTGAAACTTCCGTTCCAGGCATCCTTCGGGTTACCTTACTTTGTCATCCCAGCTCTCGTTGCACTTGCCTCCTACAGGTTCTCATTGGATGGTGCGAATTTCTTGAGGCAATCGTGAACCCTCGCCTTCCCTTTTCTTGTTAGGGGACTCGGACGATTTTCCATCTTCAACAAACTTGTTCAGGCATCACCTTCGAATAAGAGACTCTATGGACTCTTCAGATCATAGCAGTTTGAGGTCTCATGACCATGATCTTTGTGAAATAGGCAGTACTTGCCCTTATTTTTCTTATTGGTCCTTGCCTTGATTTTGCTTAGCCACCTCAATGCCTTCTTATCTTGAATTTCCATCAAGATTTGCTTTATTGAAACCACAGTTGGGGTGTATTTCTCGAACTGGCTGGGTAGTACCTCTTCTCGGTCGGTCTTCTCTTTCTTTATTAGGCATTTCTTCGCCCTTTACTTTTGTGACTCCTTGTAGTCGGACTCACATCGGCTTGTAGACTTCTCATGCTTCAGAATGGAGCACCTTCCTTCAATACCTCATCAGGAATTGACCAACTCCCCCGCACCCATGTATTTTTGCGCCTGCGTCAGCAGCTCGACATATGTGACGGGGCTTTCTTCCCTAGCACTAGAGGAATTTCTCGTCTCTAAGCCCGACCACGCCGGTCGCAAGAGTCGTACCATTGATGTATCCTTCCACTTGCAACACCTCATTGTTGAAATGTGCTATGTATTCCCAAAGGGTCTCATGGATCAGTAGATAAGTGACCGATTTCTTTTGATTTCGCCCACTCATGAATTGGGTGACAAAATCCCTGGCTAGCTACCTGAATGAGGAAATGGAGTTTCACTTGAGCTGCATAAACCACCTTCTAGCAGGTCTTGTGAGCATGAATGAGAACGCTCAACACTTGATTGCATCTCAGACTCCTTGGAGTTTCATCCATGCCTGATAAGAATCTAGGTGCTCTACGGGGTCCTTAGATCTGTCATATGCCTTGATCCTTGGACGTTAGAATTTTGCTGGAACGGGCTCCTTCATGATTTCATTAATGAAAGAAGGGTTTACCTGATCGACTATATTTTCAAGGTCGAGTTTTTTCGGGTCTTGCTCATTCTTCATGTTACCCAACTGATCTTGGAGGAGGCGAATCTGAGGTAACCTAGGTTGGTCCTCAGTTTCCGTAGGCACTGCTTCTTTCAAGTGCTGATTAATCATGGCTCTCATGTCTGTTCCCAAGTCTGATCCCGACTCCCAAGTAGTTGGGGTCTTTGAAGGATGTTGGGTGGAAGACCTTTGAGAGGGGATCCGTAGTTGGTTATTTTGAGCGATTGCGTTCTAGAACGTCCTTCAACTCGAGAACCAATATTTTGGTGAACTGAGTGCTCCCTCCTCCAATCATTACCACCCAGTCATGTCGTTTGACCGTCTCCGGTGTCGAGAAGGAACCTCTATTAGAGCCTTTGTAACTAGGGCTTTCCTCTTAGCTGGGTCCTGAACTAAAGGAGTTGACTTTTCTGCAGCAGTCTTCTTAATGGTGGAACGTCGCCTTGCCGCCTTCTGTGGTGCTTGCTAGGTTTCAGCGATAGCTTGAGCTTGATGAGGCTCTTGGAATAGCTCCATTAAGTGCCCAAATTTTTCTCCATCCCTCTTACTTGTTCTTCCAAAGCCACGAACTTTGGATTGGCACGCTCTGGTTTTTGCCCGGTTACTCCACCCTCAGGATCCAGGTGATTCTCGACAAGAGCAACGTCACGTTCTCTGGCGAAAAATCTAATTAGAGAGTGCTCGACATCCGACTCTCCATTGATACCATGGTGGTTGTCGTTCTCAACGTTTGACATTTTTGTAGAAAAAAAGTGAGGATTATACTTTTTTGGTAGAACACTACTCGTACCCACAGACAGCACCAACTATTGATACCAAAAAATAGTCAATGAATATCAACAGTACAATTTATTTTATCGAGGACGAGAAGCTTTCAAAATGAAAAACTTTAGGCACACTTATGTGGTTTGAGCCACATGGCCTCAGATGCCTAAGTTAGTAAGAGTTTAGTAGAGTAATTTAGAGGTAGCTTTTGTAACTTAATGTTGTTCAACTTAGATTAGCCTGGATCCGAATAGAGAAATCTCATGACTTTTTATAGCAACTAATCTTGTATTCGTTGTGGCTCACTTAATGGTTCCTTAGCCAGCCGTTAGAAATGTCCGCCATTAAGCCGAAAATGAATACTGACATAACTCTTGACTGTTACCTTTGAAAGTGTAACAGCCTTGACTCGGGAGTTACTTCGACTCGGTCAACCTTTGCAGGTCCTCACCTTCATGGCCGACCCCTTAGGGGTGTGGCTTCTCGATGTAACTCCAGCACGCTGCACCCAACAAGTGTGATGTTCCTAAATGTTACTTGGACTTGGCCGACTCATCCATAGGAGAGTTTTAACCTCGAAGGCTTACCTTCTTGGGGTCGGCCCACTCGACTAATCTCCTTAGACGTTGGCTTTGGTCTCGGTCAACCGTTACGGGTCCTCACCTCTATGGCTTGCCCTTAAAGGGGGTCCTGGTTCTCTTGGAGTAACTCATGGCTGTTATTAACGAATCGAGTCGTTACTTTGGACTCGGTCGACTCCTAGAGGAGAGTCATAATCTCTACGACCCATACTCGAAGGATCTAGGCCTACTTGTTATAACCTTTGTGTCTGTTACCTTACGATACAATAGTCCTAGAGAGGTTATTTAGACTTGGTCGAATCGTCCACCGGAAAGTCCTAACCTCCATGGCCAATCCTCTGGGTTTTCGCCTACTCGACCGATCTTCTTAGAGGTCGGCTTTTGTCTAGGTCAACTCTTTCTCACCTGCACGGCTCGCTCGTGAACGAGTAGGCGTAACTTCTAGTCGTTATCAGCAGATCCCATGGAAGAGTCCCGACCTCCATGGCCATGACCCTTGTTGCTGCTAACACCAAAAGAAGTGCGAATTCTTCCTTGTATTTTATCATCTGTGGATCTTCACCATTCATTGTTCTTGAAGGTTCGTTATTTTTCCACTCTTAAAACCTGAGTTTAAAATACTTTTCAAGCCAAGAACATCATCTTTTATCACCCTGTTGGCATTTTTCGAATTCAAAAACTTTCGAATCCTTGTTTTCTTATTCTTTCTTCCTAAATCCAATAACCAAGATAAATATAATCTTCCCTGCTGTCTATATAAAATTCTTTGCTGATTTTTTTGTCGGGTTTGAAAGGAAGAAATATAATTTTGTTTTTCTCTCTGTCTTTATGGTTGTCGCAAACCATAGGCGATCAAAACGATTGAGACGTCTTGCTTCTCATGTTCTATCTTGCCATATTTTCGTACAAGGTAACCTTTTTGCTGTAATTTATTGGATCTATCTTGATTCTTGATAGGATCTTGAAGATTCTCTTGATTCTTTAAGAAAATTTGCCAAATTAAGAAACTTGTCGCCTTTTTGTGTTTTCTTGTTTCAAGAACTTAGGTTTTGGATTATTTTATCATTTTACGAATATTTGTTTTTCACTAACCAATAGCCAAGAATTTAATAGGAGTTAACGAGAAATCCCCTTCTCATACCTAAGATTGGTTTTTTTGTGACTTTATTGATTATTGTACATTGACCATTTGATTAGTTTAGAAATCATTTGTACAAATTTATCCTTCTATGTTGGTTGGCCATAATTGATCATCGTGAACATTAGTCTATTGATTTGACCAGTGTTTACCGGGTCAACCGAGTTTGACCGAGTCTCGGGTCCCGAACCCTATTTTTCAAAGTTAGGTCCCCTTTAGTAGAATCAACCTCTTAACTCTATTTTTGGGGCATGTTTAACAAACCAAGAACTAATCAATCCATTCTTGCTTATTTTACTTGTTAGGGTGTTATAATGACATTCTTGGACTTGCTGGGACCGTTCCATAAGCATTCCGGGAAGGTTTTCTTACTGTAACCCTGTACATTATCTTTTCTTACCTTCCGTGAATATGTTTTTGTGATTGATTCTTGTATGCATGTATGCCGAGCTAAGAATGTGGATATTTAAGGTTGTTAGATGATCTGATTATAGTGAATGTGAACTATTTTATGTGATGCTTCATGATGATCGATGTGTGATAACCTGTTGTTGTGCACCATGTTAGCTAGACTACTATTGTTGTTTGAAAAGCATGTAGGAGTGATGATGATTATATAAATATATGTTGCTTGTTTAGTATTGTGACACATGCTAATTAATTACTGTTTAGTAGTCTGGGATGCCAAACAGTAATTAGGATGTTAAAGGTTTGCATGTGTGCATGTTAATTATTGTTTAGTAGTATAAGATGTCAAATACGTAATTAGGATGCTATATGTTTTCTTGTGTGCATGTTCATTACTGTTTAGTGGTATGAGACACGAAACAAGTAATTAGGATGTACATATTTGCTTATTTTTCATGAATGACAACTTAGTGGTATGGGACGCCAAGTAACCTGCCATGACAGATGTTTGGTCATGAGTCATTTCTAGAAAGTTTGATTAGTTTGTCATCATCTAGAGGCAATAGATGATGGGATGGACCATGCCCCCTCATTGTTGAAGATAGAATGTATTTGCTCCCTCCAATAGCCAGTCATGTGATGTCACATGCGACCCTTGACATAGCCTAGTTTCAGGCTTACTAGAGCGGGGCCTTGATCATAATGTAATCTTGCTATGAGAGGACCTCTAGCTTCAGTTGATGGGTGCGGATGGGGTGTCATAGTTGTTGTCAAGGGCCGACAGTAGTTATGTTCAGTGTACACATTAATTTCTCGAGTCTAAATTTAGGCATGTGTAGACCTAAACCAGAAAAGTCTGTGCAGGCCTTCGGGTTTACAGTTGCTGTGGTGTATGCGTACTAGGCAGATGGCTTTCTAGGACAAAGACGTCAGTACACGACCATTAGCTATTGAAATTAGAGCCATTAGTTGCGTAAGGGCACTCAAGGCCTCATAAAGGAAGCATATGTGTGGTTCTCGAGCCATCAACGTGTTTCGTGTGCCAACAATATTTGAGTGAGTGCATTACGGGCCTCATAAGGGAGACATAAGTGTGTCTTCAGGTTATGTAACGTATCTCATGATCCCATTAATATTGCACTGTGTTCGGGATTAGTTGAACATGTGTTTACTTGTTGGTGTAGCTGGACTGTGTATATTGTACTCCTATTAAGAATTCTTACTGGGTATATATATACTCACCCTTATTATGACTTTTCATCAGGTAAGTATGGATTGTATCAGGATGGCTCGCTGGAGAGGAGCTGGCAGGATCAAAGGGGAGCCAGTGGATAGTTGTATATTATTTATAGTCATTCTTTTGTCATGCGCTTGAAACTGTAGAGTATTGATCTTGAACTAGTTTTAAATTATTTTTATTATCTGTAAATTAAACTCTGGCCAGAGGCTAATTTATTTATGTTTAAATAATTTTAGGCTGTTATTTGGTTTTGAATAAACAGTTTTAGTTCACTTAGATCGGTTTGAATTCATGCATGTTAGTAAGGATTCCGTGTAAAAAATGTTTCAAAAAGTCAGGTCCTTACATATACTCTTAAATGGTGCAAAAGACATTCTCAAATAGTGTAAAATCCACCTTAAATAATGTAAAAGTCATCAAGGGGGTGATTGGTTTTGAAATTCATAAAAGGAGGGAGGAGAGGAAATGGAGGAAGAAGAGAAAATTGAGTAAGTTGGCGTTATGAAGTATTTGTTTGGAAATTGATGTTTTGGATAGGGGAAGGTTGTAAAACGTTTATTGAGATTTGTGATTTAGGAGAGAAAATGTTTATTTTAGACTTTTTAATATAAAGTTTGATTGGAATTTGTGTTTTAGGAGTGAAGATATTTATTTTAGATTAAGTTTAATATAAAATTTGATTTGAGGTTTGTTGAAATGTTGGAGAGAAGTTCAGGAGGGGTTGAAAATGAGTTAGAGAGAGGTTGTGATGTATTAAAAACAAACATGAACTTCTCCTCCTCCATTTCCTCTCATCTTCCTCTCCTCGAAATTCAATCACCACCCAAAGGTAGGAAATGAATTCCAATTTTATTATGTAGAATAAAGTGGGGCTCACACATTGTTAGGTATAAATATTTTTTTTTCAAATTTTTTTTAATATACAATAATTCAATTTTTGAATGGAAATTGCTCAATTTTTTTTATTGCATAAAATTTTGAGTTCATATATTTCTTAAAATTTTAAATTCTTATGTGACAATGTCTCTTGATCTATTAATATCAAGACAACCATTTTCACCTTAATTGTTATTTTGTTCATTCAAAACAATTATTTTCATTATTTAAATTCATTTTTACTAATTGGAGAATTTCTTTCAAAAGAAAATGTATTATTTGGATAAAACAAAAATCATTTTTAATCAATATTCTCACATTAAAACTATACTAATATATTTATTTTTAGTCCATAATTATATCAATATATAATATAGCCTAGTAGAATATGAAAAATCTAAGTAATAAAAATACAAAATGTTAATTTATTTTTATTAGGCCAAAATTTAATTAAAAGGTTAATAAAAAAAAAGTGGTTAAACAATTGCATTTTTTTTTTGAATTTATACTATTTAAAATTAATTATATATATATATAATCATAACTCCCTTTATAAACATGCACCCCAAACACGATTTATCATAATCATGATTTTAATAACCTACCCCCCAAATATCGTTTATAATAATCCACCTTTTATAATGCTCCAAATGCACTGAATGTGAAACGTGCATGTTAAGAAGCAAAACAACAATAAGAAATGTTCCTTCAAATTATAGGTACGTGGTCGAATTACCTAAGTGACTTTATATCTCTCCTCTCGTATTGAGATCAACACTTCATGGAAATATTTGTCAACTTCTTCCATGAGCTTCAACTATGGGTATAGAAAAAACTGACAAACTAACTCAAGCAGTTTGAGCTACTCAATTCAAACCGTAAGGGTTGAGTTTGTTTATAGTTTTCTTTGTGTTTAGTGAAATTATGATTTTCTTGCATTGAGATTGCTTATAATTTTCTTTGTGTTGAGTTAAATTATGATTTTGTTAGGTTGATTTTTGGGTTTACCAGTTTTAGCTCGTTCAACCTAACTTGAAACCTAAAAAAAAAAAATGTGTATATAAAGGGATATGTGTAGCTCAAGTTTATGAATAGTAGTATATTGCATTTTTTTTGAGTTAATTAAGTCTTAGAGAAAAAAAAAATTTAATACAAGTCGAACTCAATCCAATTCAACTAAAAAATATATGGTTGAGTTGGGTTGTCTTGTTCTAATACTTAGGGTTGAATGGATTGACATATTCACTAGTCCAAAAATTTGAATTGGTCTAAAAATTTCATTTAATGGTAGCCAAACCAGATCATGTACACCTCTAACTCTAACACGCGTTTGAAGTCTTTCTTTTTAGATTGACAGCTCGAAAATAAGCTTGTCAAAGAGCAGGTCTCATTTATCTTCATTTTCTCATTTGTTTGAAGAGGATTTCAATGTGTTGATAATCAAGCGTGAAACATCTGATTTTTTCTAGGGTTTCATCTCTAAGCTTTAAATTGGCGACTTCTTGGAAAATGATCTCAAGCGAGGACGAAAGTTATGTAATCCTTTTAACCAATCTCTTAATTTGTTTGAACTTCTAAGCTTTTGTTTAGATCTTTCTAAATTTTATGCATGTATACTATGAGAGAAAAGAAGAGGAACATCAGAAGTAAGAGAAGAATATGATTTAGCAAAGAGGTTGGCTCTTAACTTGAACATTTCTTTGTTAGAAATTTTGAAACCTTTTCTAATCCATACTTGATTTTTTTATTATTATTATTATTTTCTATTTTGTTATTTGCGTGCGCGTATGTGAATTCTAATTCACTGAATGCACAGTAAAACAAAGAAAAAGAGAAAACAACAAAAAGTTGAAGTGGTAATTCAACTCCACTGTATAAAATGTAACCCTTTTTTTTTCTTCTTTCTTACAGAGGTGTTCAAACTTTGAATAACATTCACCCAAGTACAAGTACCCACATAACCCACCCACTGCACTCTTTACAAAATTATCAATCAATCTACTTTTTATTACAAATACTTATATAAAAGGTTGATGTTGAAAGTATAACCACTTAGTGGTTTGGATGTGTTTGGTTTTTGGTAAAATATTAGAAAAAAATTGTCCCACGTCAAAGATTTGTAAAGAATCAGAAAATGTTTAATAAATTAGAAAGCTAAAAGGAGGTGATGTGCTCCCAACATTATAAAAGAAGTTCGTGCGATTTTGGTTTCAAAGAAATCCAATAAAAAACATTTTAAGCTTTATATATACTGACTCTAGATAAATTCTTTTTTTATTCTCTTGTGAGAGAGTAGGTAAATAGTGTGAATGGTATAAGTTTTGAAAAAAGTGTTTATATCATTGGAATTGAGAGAGAGAGTTCTATTTGATTGTAGCAATTTTTTAACCTATGAAAAGTTCGTCCATCCTTGTTTTTTCTTTGACTTTGATGTTTTTTTCATGTGAATATTCTTATGTCTTTCTATCTTATTATTTTCTTTGAATTCTCAGTATTTTTTCATTCATGTGCTAATTAATGAAGGGTTTGTTTCATAACAAATGGTATCAGAGCTCTTGGTTAGTAGTTTTAGCATTATTCATTATTTATGGATTTGTTAGGATTGAAGCAGAAATGTCAAGTTTTACGAGTTTATTAATGATTAACGTGGAGAAATTTGATGAAAGGATGATTGTCAACTTATAGCAAGTACAAATCGTGATATGTTGATACAATCTGAATTTATAGGATTTGAATAGAGACCAAGACGCGATGCTTCTAAAATAAAAATACTAAGTGGTAATGATGATCTAGTAGAGTCAACTGATGGTATCAACAAATTGTTCTAATTAAGAAGTCAAGTGACCAATGAAATAAGAAAGAATTTGTGTAGATCAAAGGTAGCTGGAAATATGAACAGATTGGTCACTTGAAAGAAAATTATCCTAACAGAGAAAGTTCATCAAGGAGCTTGGGTTCAGATACTGATATGGTATCTCTTGCAAGAAGAGACATTAACTCTCTCTGAAGAAAGAAAATGGAGATTTTAGAGAATAGGATTAAGTTCTCTTATTGATCGATATGATATCAGAATAGGAGCTCCTAAGTTCGAGTCTCTTATAAGTTTATTTCTTCCCATTAAAATGGAATTTTACTTATAGGACATTTTCACATTTTCAATTAAAATTGAATTCTACTTGTAAAACATTTCTCACATTACTAAATCTAAAAGTAAGAGATGTTGGTTGATGTAATAAATTATCCAAATATACCACGTCTTTAAACTTTTTTATTAGTAGTTTAGCATAATTCAACATGAGCATCTTGAGTTTTAGTCACCTTCATTATATGTTTATTTTTCCTTAAATCTCATTTTGTAGGGGAGTATCTCTACGTATAGCTGATGAGATATCTCTTTATTCTTAACAAATGTATCTAAACATGCATTAATACATTAGTCTCAATTATCTATAAAAAAATTATTTTTTAGAAATTTATTTTCAATAATATTGTAAAAAATGAATGAAAATATCTAGAATCTCATATTATTTGGTTTACAAATAAACCAAAGTCAAAGAAGAATAATTATCAATGAATGTAACAAACCATCAATTTCAACTATGAGTCAAAATTTTAGATGGACTCAAACATCACTATGAATTAAGTAAGCCAGTTCTTAGGCTTTATAAGGTTTTGGAAAATATGTATGTTCATGACTATTAGCAAAGATGCACGCTTCAAAATGAAAGGTTGAACAATCAATTTATTTAAATAAATTTAGAAATAATATTTAAAATTCGTAAAACAAGGATGACATATCCTACAATGTCAAAGTATTTTTTTTTTCTTTAACAAATAAATGTCTAATAATATTTGACAATATTGTAACACGTCCAATCAATTCCTAATAATTTGTAATTAAAGACAATATTTAATATATTATTTCAGTTATTAATAAACATTATTATTTTCATTAATTACACATATCATTCTCAACATCATTTAACTTTATCATAGTAGTTGAATTAATGACGATACACCCATGACTATTTGGATGGAACCATGGACAAGTATATGACACATACAAGTGGGTCGGGTTCAAAATTAATAACCTAAAACATCTATAGTATATGGATTAAGGTAGGGTGTCTAAGTCCTTGTGACATTGTTGGTACGACCCACTTTGCAATGGTTGTAGACAACCTGATCGTAATTGTTCATGTGGAGACATGTTAGTGAGAATGCCTATGCAAAAAGAAGTTTTTGCAAAAGATTGAACTATAATTATTGTGATTATTCTATTAATTCTTCTATAGACTTGGATCAAGTACTTCAACAAGGATGATTATATGTCGATGTGATCTTAATCCAAAATGAGTTGTGAACTCCAGCTTTATTAAAGCGTCCTTTAATGTGCATGAATGAACCGCCCAAACAACATTGGGTCAATATGTCTCCCACGTTGAGAATTCTCTCAATGAGTGACTAGTAACACACAACACAAGAAGGAAATCACACTTTCCCTATTATTGAAGTTGTATTATTGTTCCCATAAGAAGTGATTCCTAGTTTTGAACAAAGGGTACATGTCTCTCATTGGCTTGAGAGAATATTGGTTTATGGCTAGACCATAAACAACTTGGAACCAATGACGCTTAAGGAGATAAATGTAATCATAAGAGGTAGAACAGATTTCTTGTCTCAACTGTGAATTACAAACAAGCTCGTGAAGGATCGTATGACAGATGATCGATTATATCTGTGCACAATAACTTGTCATATAGTGCAATAGAGCTCGAAAAAAAAACGTTTATTGAATAAGTTAGTTAACGAATATGGATTAGATCACGGGTCATTGTAGCTTTCAACCTATAGGTTCACCAGTCTCTCGACTAGCTCATATTTGCTATCACACTATTTTATTAGAGAGTGATATTGAAGAATTCAAACTTAATTATTAATTATGTTGGACATAATTGGAGCATAAGTTTAATTAATTAAACTTAGTTATTAATATATTTATTAATAAAATAATATATTTTTAGATAAATATTAAACGATAAATAATATTATATTGAATATATTAATTATAAAAATAATTAGTGTACTTATTTATTTAATGAGGAATAATTGATTATTAAATAAATTAATGTGTAAATAATTATTGGATAATGGTTTATTAAGAGAGAAATAATTAATATGTTGAACATGTTAATTATGTTAATAATTATGGAATAATTATTAATGAGATGGTTAATTAATATATTGAATATACTACGAAAACATTCATTTAGTTAGAAAATATTATATTGAATATATTATGGAATTGACATTTATTCGATAAATATCAATTAAAAAGAAATATAATAATATCGTAGTATTCAAAAATCCCCTTCTCATAAATTGGAAATGAAATTTAATTCCCTAGAGTAGAGATGGGATTTACGAATTTCTCCCTAAAAGAAAGGAGGAGAATAAAATATTTATAGACAAATATTTTATGGTTATTCTTCAATATCTTTTAATATGAGATTGTTCACAATAGATTTCAGCAAAGAAAATAAATGTGATATACGTGTAATGAAGAGTATATTGTATTAATTTCAATATATGTGAAAGTGGATTACAATCTCTAATTTATTCATCTGATTCTTTCTCTCACAATAAATGCTCTTGACTTGAAGAATGTGATGCACGTTCTTCGTAATTGATTGCTTGTTTATGGAATTGCGACCTTGATTTGATGAACAGATGTGTGTTCTTCGTATTTGGCTGCTTGTTTGTTGAATTACTTCATCTTTGTTTGTGGAATTACTTGATCTTTGGACTTCGAAATGGTGTTTGATCTCTTGGAAGCTTTGAAAGTATTAAAATCTGTTGAATTCTCTCTGAGTTTCAAACTTCTAGATCCTCCAAAATGGGGGAGAGTTCCACTATTTATAGAGCTCCCATGAACCACGGGCTTGGGCCCTAATAAGCCTTTGGGCGTGGGCTTTGGGCGTGGGCTTTGGGCCTGGTCCACTGGATTTGTCTACTTGGAGCTGGGTCACCCCTATGGACTTGGGCTTAGCGTAATTTGGGCTACCATGTTTAGGCTCATTATTTGAACTTGGGTTTATTTTTTACCAAATTTCAAAATAGACCGAATTTTGGCCCAATTTAATTTTGAAAAATGTTGTCTCAAAATTAAATTTAATTTCGTCATTAAATTTAGTATAATGACGTGACAATTTATGATTGGCCGAAATTTCTTAGTCAACAGAGATATCAAAAGATACTATTTTTTCTAGTTTGAATGTTCATTTTCAACTAAAAATAAGATGTTTTGAAGCTCTTGATAGTCATCTATTCTCATACAAAGAAATTTCATCGCCAATTAAGAACTCTCTTGCTACTCTTATTCGGACCTCTGACAAAATCATTTCATCTCCTTTTTGTTAGCTTTAAGGCTTGAAATCAATCAAAATATTTTGATGATAGCAATCTTAAATTGTTGTTTCACATTTTTAATATTTCAAAAAGATGTTGAAAGGAGGTTTCCAACGAATCTTAAATACCCAATAAATAGTCTTTAGGGAAAAGAGGATCGTGCATATTTGTTCTCACCAATGTAAGAGGATCGTCAATCAAATACCCAATAAATAGTCTTTGGGGAGTGGAGTAGGGATCTTTTACTTTTTTGTAATTTAAGTTTTGCATATAATTTTTGTTAATTCATGAATTAGAACCTGCTTGAGTTGATTGATTATTTTGCTTAACAAAGTAGATCAATATAAAACAAAAGTGGCAACCTTGTTCACCCGCTCTAGTGTTGCTTAAAGATCCTACACTTTTTTATTAAGGCTTCTCACCAAGCACTTAATGTAGCATAAAAGTCATAGCCTAGATGATTGGAAGAGATCATTCAAGTAGTTCACGAAGTTGATCGATCCTACTCTATATAAAGACTTGTCATAATTACTTAAAGGCGTCATTCAATGTGAAAATAACTTGTACATCAAGTCAATCACATAGGGTGTTGCAGGTAGATTAATTATATAAAACTTTATCATTATCACATGCTTCTTTCACGTTTATAGCATGCTCATACCCTTAATTATCAACACAACAATCTCCCTTGACTCTCAATCAATTAAAACACAGAAAATATGAAAGAAAGTAATACGGTAGTTAGCATATTCCTTGGAAATCCTACTAACAAATAACATGTTGCAGACTAATTTAGGGACTTAAAGAACATATTTTAAAGTCAATATTTTATTTAAGAAAATGGTTCCCCTTCTTGGAACAGAAGTGAAACTTTCATCGACAATTCTAATTGTATCTTTGAATATAAAGAATGTATGAGATAAAGAAATTGAAAGAAGTTATAATAAATTAGATGCATCAGAATCAATGATCCATGAAGATGAATTAAGACAAGATAAAACTAAATCCATGCATCAACTTGATTGTGCCAAGAAAACACGAAAATTACCAGCACTTATGAGAGTTCATGAATTTTCTCTCGACTAAAAAAACTAGCATCAACATCATAGACACCAGCAATATTATCAGTTTAAAGTTATGCACTCGAATCTACAAGAGTTAGAAATTGTAGTAATTAAATGTTTTAGTGTGACTTAAAAACTAGAATATAAGATCTTGTGTATTTCAAGAACAGTTGAAAATTTTGATTTGAAAGAAAAAACAAATAATAGAAGTAAAATTGGAGAAACCATCAAAAGCAGATTATGGTGTTTTGAGGACGGAAACTAAGATTTTTATTACGGTTCCTATAATTGCAACAATGCTGAATAATATTGAACTAACCATTAACTTAAAATTTTAAGATAATAGATTTACATCAATTTAATTACGTCAACTGACAGAAAGAAATCATCCTCATGGAATTCTCTGCTTTACCATGATAGAAAGTGTAATGTTAGTGATTTCACAAGTTTACACACATGCATTGACTTGGTGGTTATGCAAGGTGCGAGGTGGAAGTTATGACAATGGTTGTAGAACCATCAAAGTAATGAAAATAGGTTGAAGTTGCATCATAAATTTTAGCAAGGTGTATTGACATGTGACGAAGAAGAAGAATCTTGAAACATGAGATTTCAAGTGGTCTACTTTTATAGTGGAGTAGGTAATAATTTTCAGAGCTGAGAATTATGATTGTCAAAAAAGACAATTAGTAGTAGAATATATGGATTCTTCAAATATCTCACCATAGTGAAATTATTTGAGTTTTTGTCAGAATATTAAAAGAAGATTGTCACACATTAGAAATATTCGGAGAATCAGAGAGGTCCTACTAAATTGAAATGTTAAAAGAAAGTGGTGTGCCTAAGTACTATAACAGAAACAGATGACTTTGGCTTCAAAACATTCAAGGCAGAAGCACTTTAAGCTTTGTGTACTCACTTAAGTTAAATTTCTTCTGTATTTTGGCAACAATTTTTCACATAGCAAAAATGATTGATTTCTTGTATCTATTTTATTTTGTTAGTTTCTTTAACTTCTCATTATTTTTCTTACTTATGTGCAATTAGGGAAGGATTTTTCCAATATAATGTTCAATTGCTTTGTTGAAGCTTGCTATTTGAACATCATTACGAGGATATGAATTGTTAGGATAGTTATGTTATAAATTAAACTTTGAACATATAACATTTATTACATGGGTGACTAGAACTTGGTGAGATATGTCTTAAACTTTTGATGTCTCACGATTACTTAGTTGTGGGTCTTACTAACAAGTCAACGAGCAGGAATCTCGTTGCTTGGTTAGTGAGCGCACGAGATAGTATGGGGGCTTGTTCTCCACTATGAGACTTATGTATTCGTATTTGAAGCTTTTATGTAATTAGACCAATTAATGTGATAGAATTTTACAGGAGTGAACTATATAAACTCTTCACAAAACTCTAGCCTCATCTGATCAATATTCATGTGTTCAGTCTCCTCTAATAAAACTTTTCTCCTCTTTACCTGTAGATGTAGCTAACACACTATCAATAAATCATGTAATCTGTGAGATATTTCTTGCTTTTCTTTTCTTTTTCTTTTTTTTTTATTGTTGTTTCGTTTTCATAAAACACTCATTATGCTTATTTGAGTTTACAAGATGTTAGAGACAACAAACATCAATATGTTATTGTCAATTTTAGACTCAAGTCCTCCTAATTTTTTTTTTTTTTTTTTCATCATCTAAAAGATTTTATATCAATGGAGGTGTTGTTTATTGGTTATATATAAGTTTTTTTTCTTTAATTTTTCAACGTGAAACTTTGTTTGAATGAATGAGCAACATAAGGATCAAATCAAGACTTGTTTCGAGTGATTGTAGTTCAATTTACTCAAGAATAGAGAGGTTGGTCAAATGAGGCACACTTATTTTCAACGAATTAGATTTTTTTTTTTTTTTAATTCATACTAAATTGGGGGGGGATTACTCGTCTTTTTCTTCATCAATTAATTTGGACATGGAGCTTCACACAATCTAATTCATGTGTAAGTATATAAAAAAAATATATTATTATTAAAATGTTTGTGTTGGAATATATGATAGGAGTACATGTGAAGATGCAATGAAGCATATGATTAATAATGATATAATGTGTTGGTTAAGTTTACATATACATATTATTATAAATATTTGAAACAATGTGTATTATTCTATTTCACCCTACATCATCATTATCAACCCATATGCCCATTACCTTTTTCTTCCCTTCCTTTCCGCATTCTTCTCTACAATATTCAACTCCACTCTCTTCTTTCCCATTTATTTATCAAACAAATAAATCAAACTAATAATTATTCTCTATTTAATTATCAAACCTCTACCTTTATTATGTCCTAAATTTACTTCGTTAGTAACATTTAGTCGTTTTTTTTTTATTTTTAATTTAGTCATACTTTTGTACTAAAAAATAATAATAAACACTTAGTCATAATAAGTTGAATAAATTAAGAGTTTAGTTTTCTTTTTTTTAAGCCTATATATGAATAAAATAATTAAAATATATTTAATAATGTTATTACCTGTTGATGCTGAAAAATGGTCAACGGTCAATCCACAGTACTATTTGTTTAGTAGAGGACGAAAGGGCCTGCAAAACAGAAAGGTTTA
>JBBMEG010002719.1:10369-40331 GCA_037832605.1 Cyclanthera cordifolia | reverse complement strand
AATTATTTAAAATTTATTTAGATAATCAAAAATAAAATATATGAAATAACTGTTAGTTCAATAACGATTTGTATTAATTGTATTATGGGATGATCATTAATTAAATAACAAAAACTTAAATTGTTCTATAATCATTTCTTCATTTAAATTAAGAAATTGATTATAAAATACCAACGAATATGAAATAGATTATTCAATTATTATTAAATTTAATTTAATAAAACATTTAAAATACGAAATTACTTATGAAATTATAGTTAATTTAAAATATAAAAAAAAAGACTATAAGGTGACGAGTTTGAATCTTACACATATTTCATATTTTTAAATTATCGAGTTTTATCTTTTTCTTCGCCTCCTCTCCTCATCCCTAAAATACAATAACGACCGAAGCCTTAACAAAAAGAAAATAATTAATCTAAAAAAACATATATATTAATAATAATAATCATCATTTTACTAAAATTGAATATGTTAGTCTACTCACTAAAACAAATAAAAATAAAAATATATTACTAAAGTAGCATTTTAATCAAATTAAAATTGATCCACATAAAGTTAAATTTAAGGTTTTTTTAATTAATTAAATATAATAATTTGAAAATTTTACACAAGGCATATATAAATTATAAAGTTTGCAACGATTATACCTCTGACTATTAATTTGATTAATTACGCTCATGGAAGTTAAATAATTTTACAATTAACCTCTATGTTAAATTTTGAATAATGTAAATGAAGCGCAAACTTATTATTTTGAAAAAGAAAAAAAAAAACTCAACAGTCTTCTTTGTTCTTCTACTAATAAATTAAAACATGCTTAATTTTTACAAAACCAAAAACAAATTCATTAAAGAAAACAAAGCTTAAAAGAATATGAAATTAAATCCAAATGAAATTTGTAATAGAGGATGGTGATGTACTAGAGATTTTACAGTAAAGTTAACCATAGATTCTAATGGCCAATGTAACTCTCCTTATCTTCGATACGAGCACATCGACTAATCCTGAAAGATAGAACTATTTTATAAAAATCAGTAAAAATTTATTTATTAACGCCCATTTGTTAACTATTTCATTTTTTATTTTATATTTTTGAAATTTAAGCTCACGATTATTACCCCAATCATTTTTCTTTTTTTTTGATATCTACGTCTTATTTATATTTTTAAAAACAAAACCAAAATTTGAAAGTAAAAAAAAAAAAAAAAAAAAAAAAAAAAAAAAAAAAAAAACTTCCAAACACTTATTTTGGTTTATGAAATTTAATTGCGATTCATATACTTAAATAGAAGATGGAGAATAGGGAGAGAATTTAGGTAGATATAAGATTAAATTTCAAAATCAAAGACGAATAACCATAGTAGCTACAATTTTATTTTTGATGAGGGGAGTGGGACCACGAACCCTACATAGAGGGCACTACTATTCTTAAATAAATTGAGAGCTAAATATCAATTTTCACGATCGAACCCGTAATGCTGATATTGAACTGAATTAACACTAAATAATGAAATCAGTGTGTCATCAACCCTTTCAGTTAAGACTCGGGAACTACCTTTAAACATGTGAAAGTTTTCGAACCAAAATAGAATAAAGCTCAACCTCTCCAACCAAAATGGTAATTTAACCATTCATGCGTATTTGTTGCTGTACAGAGCCGTTGTAAAAATGTAAGAACATAATAATAATAGTAATGATAATAATAATACTTTTTTTTTTAAGGTAACGATAAAATATTAATTTTAGGAAGTATGTAACTTGAAATACTTGACAACGAACCTAACTATCTACGCAGGCAGAGATTCAATAGCAGCCTGCCGTCGCTCTAGAAGCTCCGTTAGCAATCTATCTATTTGATCAAATACATCTGCCTTCGCCGCATTTCCATTCACCTGAAAAGAGGGAAAAATATATACACACACATTTTCGAGTAATGTCTAGATGAAAATGAAATGATGCAGAACGACTTTAGTCAATTGATACAATACGAGTGTGTAACGAATCAATTTAGTTGTAGTTTCTTCTATGAATGTTTAGACCAGTTTATGTGACTAATCTCACATTATAATCGGATAATCATCTTCTCCTATTACATTTAGTATTTAAGGTTATTCGTAAGAAATTAATTCCTAGATAAGCATGACCGTCGATAGGATTGACATGGTAGAAATTAAGGAACAATATAGGGGTATACGGACAGTTAGTTAGAATATGCAAATATAAGGAATAATATATGGGTATATGGACATTTAGTTAGGTTATGCAAATATTGAGTATGTCCTATTTAGGTAATATAACCAATGTATCCTCCCTCACTCCGGACATCGTCTCCCTCCCATCTTTGTGTTGCTTCCTCCCTCACTCCGAACGTTGCTACCTCACCCCACGCAGCCAGCAGCTTTCTTCTTCATCCTTCTCTTCCATGGCCTTAACCATCTCTCAAGTACGAGACTTTGTGTGTTTTCTTGGACCCATGGTGCAACGTGGTTCTTCCCCTTCTCGACAATCAAAACAAATGACATCGCCCTCTCCCTTGATGACCGCAAACAACGATGTTGACTTTCCAAACACTTGAAACATATGGCATCCTCTACTTACTAGACGTTTAGCACAAATGATGTCCTTTATTCCTCATCATCTGCTGACAACGGTGTTGCCTCCCACCTTTTGATGATCGATTGGCATAGTCGTCTTCATATAGCCGGCCCAGTGAAGCTACCATTTACCGCTTCTTCTACTCTTGATCCAGCGGGAGGCACCCCACCAGATTCTCTCTCTCCCTTCCATCCGATTCACATAGGAGCAGCAGCTCCATTCACCTCATTGACGACAAATCCTCTCCCCCATGTGAGGTGTTTATCATCTAGCTCATCTACCCAGCTCTAATTTGAAATGGCTATCAGACTGGATTACAAAGAACTAAGACCGCAAACAAAGTAGTGGAACAGAGGAAAGGCGAAACCCTAAAATGGTTCGGCTATGAGCGGCTCTATTGGCAAGAGTCGCTTAAGTTTGTGGCACCAAATCGAGATGTCTCAATGGTCTGGGATGAGAATCGGATTCGTTTGCTTCATAAATCGGATCCGATTGCTTCATATTAGTTCGTTTTTCCTTTTCTCCGTGATGGATAATGGATGTCGCACATCTTTCTTCTCACTTAACCCATCTATTGTTCTAGTCATATACACAACACAGGCCCTTCTCCCCTTGTAATGTTACTTTCTGTTGTGGTTTTGTTGCTGAAAAAGCTGGGAGTCGGGATCCTCTAACAAGTTGATTGAAGAATAGTCACAGATTAAAATTATGGGAAGAACTATTGAATTGGTCAAATCATGTTTTCTCTCCTTTTTCCCACATGGTTCCTGTGTTCGATTAAATACTCGAGTCCCTTTGTGCCTGCTAATTTCTTCAAAGCCAGGGGCATAGCTTTGAGAATGGTTTAGATTAGTCTAAACAAACTGTGATAGAAAGTTTAGGCGTCTTCACAAATTCAGATTCTAGAGAAAAATAGAGGCGATTTACCGGACTTATTTCAGAAATTAAAAGAATGAGAAACAGGATAAATGCAAGGACATTTTCTCTTGCTCTTTCTTTTCATTTTTCTCACTCTGTTTGCATCAATATAGGGTGTGATGGTAAAAGAGCCTTGGATAATCAATCTATTATGGGTTATCAATATATTATGAGTTCAATTCATAGCGACAACCAACCTAAAAATTAATTTTCAACCAGTTTCCTTGACATCTAAATGTTGTAAGGCTATGAAGCACGGACACAGGCATGGATACAGACACGACAGGACATCGCGATAAGCCATTTTCTAAAAAATTATGACACGAATATGGCGAATATATGGTAATTTTTTTTAATAAATATATAAATTAAGCATAAAATACTGAATGTACTCTACTAAAAGCATTTAATGTCAAGTTAATTACAATGGACATCGATTAGGCATGCCACATGGAGGTGGCGGCAAACGAGTATTTTAGAACATGAAGACGGATTTTGTTCATGAAGAAGAGGGCAAGGTGGTTGGTTTTTGGTGATAAATGAGAGAGAACTTTTTTTCATTTTTCTTTTACCTTTTTCTTTACCTTTATATAATTTAGTTGACTATAACATTAATATTTTGGGTTTGAGCTTTGAACATTTGGGCTCAAAGACCACACATGTTTTACAAGATGTGTCCAAGGTGAGTCCGATTATTCAAAAATAAAAAATAAGGACACGTAAAATGGTGTGTTGAACACGTGTCCGAGAAATGTCGAGAAGAATGTATTTCAGATACGTGTCCGACACAGATTCTTTCCCTATTCTGAAGTGTTCGTGCTTTATAGTTGTAAGGTTAGGCAACATGCACATAAGCTCACTCGCACACACTTTTTTCCTTTTTTGAAACCGGGAAATCAAAGCTTCACTCCACTATACCCAAGGTAACCACGCCCGTTCTTAGACCAAGCACAAGGAGACATCGCGAGAATGGAGACACGGGAGGTGTCTACCAATTAATGTCACATATGAACACCACCTTCAAATCCAAGCCTTCAACCACTATGCCACCCCTTAGGCACGCCCGCATACACTTATTGATATCTATAAATAAAAAATAAAAGATATTGGGTGTGGTGGTCGATGGGGACTATATTACGTACCTTAACTGTTACATCTTGATACATTGAAAGAACATCTGCCAGATTCTGGTGGTGAGTCTGCAATCTTAACCTCACCTGAATACGCCCAATTGCAAGGAGCGCAGTCAATATTTCAATAGCGTAAGTTCTCAGAAGCAAGCAAAAAAGTAAGATGAAGATTAAAAAGCTTGCCCAAGAATGATCTAAACAAAATCTTGAGAAATATGAACACCACCAAAGAGCACATGAAATGACAGACCAAACTATGTATCCTATAGAGAAATTACCTTCTCATCAGTATCATCAAACCGCTGTGTAAGTCTGGCAGCGATTTCTTCATTGTCGGGAGGAGAATACTTCAAGTGATATATCTTACCAGTAACGGGATCCAGTCTTCTTCCAGCAACTCTCTCAACAAGAATTACTTCGGGGACCTAAAATAACAAATGGAGGTTAGAGTAAGTTCTGGTATTGAATTTCGATAAGATGTCTGTGACGTACATGATTGAAGATAATAATCCCCATAGTATAGCATAGCCTACAATTCACGAAAGTTAGTGACATTTTCTTAAATTTAAGCTAATCCACTATTTTTCTAGTAAGAAACAAAAAAAAAATTGTTAGCCAACCAGAGCAATAGTTCAACTGACATAAGTGTATCTATAACCAGAGCAAGAGCTCAACTAGCATTAGTGTATGCCCATGACCAAGACCTATCAATTGATGTTGAACTAAAAAAAACAAAATAAGTAAAAGTGTTACAAAGAAGCCTATCAAAACAAACAATAAGAAGGAAGAAAGGAAGAGACTGGGGAGGCTAGAGGCTGATTACAAAAGCTAATCAAAGGGAAAAAACAAAAGTTAAACCGGTAATATACTAATTCACTTAGACATCAACAAAAAATCATAAATTCACAAATCCAAATCATATCTGCATATGCAACCCAAATTAACCTGCCAACCTTAAGTTTTCTTTCTTTCTTTTTTTTTTTTTCTTTTTTTCCTGATAGAAACCTAAGTATAAACAAAGAACCAGTAATGATCATGCATCTATCTCGACAATCCAGTGTATAAAAGCAAATTTTGAAATTTAAATCAGCATCATAAAAAAACTCTTACTTCAAGAAGAATGAAAAGATCAGGCTCAAAGCCAAGTTCCTTAAGGGCACTTGCTTGAGAGTAACTCCTAGGATAACCATCCAAGAGCCAACCATTTTCCTGAGAATCAGGTTGTGACAGCCGCTCCTTTACCATCTACAAGATACTGATAAACATGTTACAGACAAAAATTACCACATATCCAAATGATAGTATAGATTTTCTTACCAGCACGACAACTTCATTGGGGACTAATTGTCCTTTCTCCATGTACTCTTTTGCTAGCTTCCCATTTTTGCTGCCACTATTGACTTCAGCCCTTAGTAAATCTCCAGCAGCGATATGCACCAAACCATACTGCACATAAGAGAATGACCTGATTCAATCTGCTTTTCTCCATGAGAAATTTAAAGCTAGCATAAACAAAGAATGTATGGCAATGAAAAAAATTGAAGAGCAGAGAAAATGAATATGGTCAAAACATATAAAACTTCAATGGAGATATAGGCATCGAGTTAAGGAAAAGAATTGATAGGAATCAAAAAATTTCATTGATGTATGAAAAGGTTGCATAGATATCCTATCAAATTACAAGAACCTTGTCCATGTCCAATGTCCAATGTCCAATGAGAATTAAGGGTAACAAAACTATATTTCTTAAATTGATGAAAATGAAGTAAGCCTGCTAATGTGGAAAAAACTCTTGTTTTCTCTCTATCTTTAGAATCACTTACCTTGATTAAAAAACTCAAATATTTTCATCTTTTATGATTAAAAAAGAGACAAAGTGCCCCCTCCAATCACACAATGGAGAGCCATTTGTATAATAAACTTCAATAAAGTATCTTTTTCCAAAAGAATATGGAGTTTTCATAAACTTCAATAAAGTATTCTTTTCCCAATAACTGTGCACATATGAAGTTGACAGTCTCCAGACATAGATTTAACCTTTCCACAAACAATAGTGTGACCTAAATACTCTACCAAAATGTGTGTGTGTGTGTGTGTTTGTGTATGTGCAACTAAAATATTTCAAATCGCTGAGAGCCAAGAGAAAATAGATGCTAGCACGGAGGCTAGTTTGTTGATGAAATTTCTTACTTTCTGAGTAATAAGTTCGCATTGTGTGCCTTTACCGGAAGCGGGAGCACCAGAGATCATGATTCTAAGAGGATCTGGTGTAGCATGCGCCGTAACCTGCCAGCATAGGAAACCAAGCTCAATCATCAAAAATAACAAATCACGCAATTGCCATAGCATTATCGGATCAAGATGAGTGAATTCCTGACGATCACATTCAGCACATTGTAATTCAAGTTCGGAACAAGAATTCTTCTATTACCTAACAATTAGCCACTCCATGTTTCATTGTATCTACCCCGAAGCTAACCAAATTAAAAATAATAAAATACGAATTATGTTCTCGTTCAATTCGACCAAATTTCACCAAGAACACTGAGAGAATTCACTGCTTGTAAAATCAAACGCCAAATCAAGTAGAAATGAGATAGAAATGCGATCAAACCATACATTTAACACAGGAGAAACCGTAGCTTTCAGACACGGAGAAATGTCCGAGCACGGTAGACTTAGGGCTCGGAACTGACGAGTATACAAGATTGAATCGCTCGAAACGCAAGTGAAATGAATCGGTTGCCGATGCCGAGGCGACGAAATTTGATTCGCGCCAGCAAACGCAGTGAAACTCGAATATAGCGCCATGCTTCAGCTTCCTCCCAATCGCTCTCCGCTCCGCCGCTGCTCGTCGGAGATTCAGATACGCTCGAATCACTCCACACTGTAACGTTCTCGGTCTTTAATTCTGTATGTTATTGAGGCAAATGGACCGCCACTTTAACTCGTTTTCGACCAGAAAGCTCGGTGCTTAAGATTTTTTTTAGTTAAATTATCAAATATAACCTTAAACTTTCGGATTTTGTAGTCATTATCTCTTGATTATGAAAATTTTAAAAATACTTCCGAATTTTATTGAATATTTCATAAATATGGAGTTCAACTCCAGCCTACATGTTTAGATGCGAGTTTTTGTAGACGAGTTGCACCAAAACTTGTTTATGGGTGAACTTTTACGTGATTTTTGAAATGATAATTCATTTAAATTAAATGAATTATTATAAATAATAGTTATTTTGATTGGTTGTAATCCTCGTTTTTACAATAAATGCTCATTATACAAAAACAAAACCACCAATAACTAAAATAATCAAGTAGAATCGACAAGTTCATGAATATGTTGAGAGAAATCCACAGAAGAATTAGAAAAAACAAAAATCCAGTAGAAGCAGGCGATGGAGTTATTTCTTATATGAGAACTTGTTAATAACGTGCTTGGTTTATAAAGTGAGAGTTATTGAGTTTAGGTTCAAAGATTAGAGGTATAGAGAAAAATTCTCATTGGACTTTGAGGGACTGTTGATAAGGGCTTTCTAGCGGGCATGTGGCCATCATGGTGTGCGTTACTGGACTTCACTTTATTTCCTTCGAAGATCTGAGCGAGAGCGTGTGGGAGCTCCAAGGGGAGTGAGGTAGAATGAGAACGGGAGGAGCTTATAAATATTTGGAAGTATTTTCGGGGCAAGCTAGCCAACAAAGGTGTGAGCATGCTTGATAAACTTCATTGGGAGGCACATGAAGGCTTCTTCAATCTTGAAAATAAGCTTAAGAAGAGACCTTTCTCGAAGGAGGAAGGCGAAGGGGAGAAGGAATAAGAAGATCTCGAGACATCGTTTACTAAAGGGTGGAAGCGAGCTCTCACACCTTTTGATCGTGAGAAGTCAGTTGATGGAGAGAAAAAGAGTTGGCGAGTTTGCACTTAGGAGAAGCTGCCTTTGTTTAGCCATTTGTTGAAGTTTTCAAATTTTATCAGCGTTATTAGAGTTGAGCCAAGAAAAAAAGGGAATGACAACAAGGAGAGGCGATATGACACATATCATAAACTTTCTTGGTATGACAAATAGAGCGAGTCAGGTGAGTAAGTTGCATGGCTTGATGTCAGGCTTATTGTGGTTCACATCATCCCATTCATGTTGATGAGTTTAGACAACTATAGTTTAGGGATGAGTGACCTTCATTTTAGATCATTGGAGTGCCCTACTTGACCTACATTTTCAGCCCAAAGCTCATTTTGATGGGATCAATTGTCTTCTTATTGTTCTCAGCTAACTAGTATTTAATTTATTGATTTTGGGATTAATTAGTTGAAAAAGGATGATTTGGTTCTTATAGCTGGTTATTTTCATCGAGTGTGGGAACATGGTAGGTTATATGTTGTCCCAATTGTAGCAGCTATGTTGCACCATTTCGTTTAACACCTTGGTATGATAGGCACATTTTTCGTAGTGGTTCGAATTACGTCTCTAGGTTACTCATCCCAAGTAGTCACATTCTAACTTATGATGATGGACTAGTTCTTGGTGGTGTTGGGAGATTTAAGGTGTATTGACAATTTGTTTAATGAATTAGTTGGATTAAACCAAAAAAAAAAAAAATAAATAAAAATCAAAGATTAAAATTGAAGCTTACAAATTCTATATATATTACAAAAATAGATAAGATATAAAAATATATACTATAATGGTGTTTTAACGAGAAGTTTTTGGATGAATAATTTTAAAATTTTTATTTTGAATAATTATAATGATGAGTTATTTCAATTTGTTTCAAAGAAGAAATTGTAGTAATAACTCGTTTGTATGAGACGTTTAAAAAGTAATTATAAAAAGTTGTTTATAATAATTTTATAAAACATCCAAACAAACCGCCCTTAAAGAACTAGGGGTGTTTAGGATTGGAGGAGAGGAATGAGAATAATTATGAGAGGAATGAGAATTACGGGAAGAACGAGAAATAGAATGATTATGAGGAGAATGATTACGAGAAGAATGATTAATTAGGTTTGGGATGAAAACAATGATAATGAGGAAAAAAAATGAGTATGATGTGAGGGAAAAATAGTCCGGGAGAGAATAAAAAAGTGTTACTGAAATAATATAAAGTAGTTAGGAGGGGAATAAAAAAATGGTTTTGTGTATTTGAGGCAAAGGGAATGAGAATGATTATGGAGAAATGAAAATTGGGGAAAATGAGAAAGAGAATGATTATGGGGAGAATGATTAATTGTGTTTGTGGTTAAGCAAATGATTACGTAAGAATTATTAATTGTGATGGGAAGAGAATGAAAAATGAGAAAAATAAAATAATAGATATGATGTGAGTGAAAAATAGTTATGAGATAAATAAAAGCTGTTATGTGAATAATAAAAAAGTAATGCGGAGGAGAATAAAAATGGCGATTTTGGAGAACGTGATTATGAAGATGATTTTCGGTGGCCAAAATATCGAAAATCATTCTTGATCTCATTATTCATTTTATTAATGGTGGCCTAAACACCCCTTAATGTGTTTGAATCTCCACCCCATTGTTGTGTTATAATCTTAAGAAAACATTGTGTGTTCACAAAAGAAGCCCAAAAGAGCTGTAGCTCAACTGCGTGAACGTTGAAGGACCATAAGGTCGCGTGTTCGAAATCCACCAATCCCAATGGTTGCAATCTAAAAAAAAAATCAACATCTAAGGGAAGAGAATGTTCGAATAGATCAATGGCGGCAACGCTCCATAAACGCGCGGATTGACTATTCCCAATTCTAATTCCCTGAACACAGATTTCCTTGATCACCCATGGCTAGGGCACCGACGACCGCCGCTGCTTCCGGAGCAATAACGTCCTCCTCCCCTTCAATCACAACCACCGTCGTCTTGGCCAACGAATCCTCTTCCTCCCAGCCCCCCGAAACCCTAGTGCTCCGTCTTAATCGGAAGAAGAAGAAGGTCTCGTGGAAGGAAGGCACCGTCGACAACGAGTTCATGCAGAAGAAGAGCTCCAAGAAGTGCTGTATATTCCATAAGCAGAAGTCCTTCGACGAGGACGACAGCGATCAGGAGGATGACCATGGTCATAATCACCACCACGTAGATGGAAGCGCTTCCTGCTCTAAGGGAAACGCCGCCGGGGATTCTTCATAGTTTGGATTCCGATGTATAGCTAATGTTTTGAAAGGTTGAATTTGTGTTCGGTTTGATTGTCAGATTACCTAGCTATTTTTTTTTTCTTTTTGTCGAAGTAATTGATAACATTTTCTGTTCGACGAATGATATGCTGATAAACTAATCGAGGGGTTTTCTTTTCCCCATAATTCGAATCGTTATTGGTGGATGTGTATTGGCCACCGTTTTACCTATGAAGCTTGTGCTTCTTTTGTCATTATCGCTTGTCTCGATGATCGTTTACTTATAATTGATTTGTTGCCATGAATTGGTTTTTTCTGCAATTCATCTCGTTATATAATCAGCTGCAGTTACAAGGTAAATTTTCTTGGAAAATCAATCTGTTTTGGGTTTTCAATCTGGTTGGAGAGTTTGTCCATTTATTTTTGTTGAAAATCGAATCTCCATATCTAGATATGCTAGAATTGTAGACGTAGTTCTTGCAGAATACTATCCCCGTTGACTGCTACTTGTTTATTTTCTTATAGTATTAATGAGCAACGCAAAATCAGCAATCTATCCCCAATCCAGGGAGAAAGTCTGGCTACCTAGTCTTAGGGGGGCATCTATCTGGTGCTCGCTACGGTAGTCTCCAAGGAATTACACAGTGACTGAAGGTTTAACTTTGAAGGTGTGCTCCCTCAAGGTCTCATATTCTAGACCCATCCGTGACATTAATTTGTAAACACCTTCCGTGTTTCCTCTTCTTTGATGTCTCCTGATGTCTGGCTTAGGGACGGACGTGGTTACCCTAGGTAAAGTGGAGCAAAGCTTTGATTTCACGATTAAAAAAAAAAAAAGAAAATGGTTCTTTTAGGGTTTTGTTTGCATTAAGTTATCCAATTTCCTGCATCGGGATACCCATCGAGACAAGGAGCATATGAGAGATTAAGGTGCTATTTGTAGTTTGAGATGATAGAACCATAAACCAACAGCGGATGCAACTTTTGGTACTGTATTCCAGGTTGAGATTATGAACAATTATTGTGAAAAAAACTCTTTTATGTGAATGAGTGTTGATGAAATGTGAAGCGCTGTCTTAGAACCAATTTGAAGGATGAAGGGCCAGAAAGGAAGAAATATGTTGATGTCTTTGTCAGGGACTCGAGAAAGATCGTCTTTTTCATTCCTAATGGTGAGCTCGAGGTCTAGAACTCTTAGAAGATGTTTGAATGTGAAATTGTATATCGATTATTTTGAGTGATTATAAATGAGAGGTTACTTTGAGTGATTAAAAATTTGAGTTTTAATAATAGTTCGTTTGGATATAGTTACTTGTAGAATAGTTGCAGTTAATAGCTCGTTTACATGATGATTTTTTGTTGAGTGATCGTAGACAATAACTCGTTTGGATGTGATTAGAAATGAGTGATTGTTTTGAGGAGGTGGAAATGAGTGGTTATAAACAAATGATTAGAAATGAATTATTATCTAGAGTGGTTAAAAATAATTGATGATTTTGAGTGATTAGAGTTGAGTAATTATTTTGAGCGATTACATTTACAATAGTTCGGTTGGATGTCGTTGTTTGAAGAGGAATTGTGTTCATTCTTAATAGCTCGCTAAAACCGTGAAACGAAACCCTTGGAACTTATTTTAGGTGGTTTTTAAATTCATTTTGTGCAGAGTGGTTCAGATATGTGTCATTGTGTAGCTATTTGGTCTCTGTTTGATTACAATTGTCATTTACTTTAGAAACTGACCGAGCTCGTTTTCTTTCTTCTACAATGTCCTGGAGTAAGTTTTTATTAAATTCTGAAAACACCAGCTATTGTTGTTTGCTCTCGTAAATGTAATTAATGATACGATAATTTGGTGTTCGTTTTTTTATTTATAAAAAAGTATACCTTCTTTATCATTATTATTTTTTGCTGTCTGATAAGTTTCAGCCAAGTAATCACTTTCCTGACGACCTGACCAGATCAGGTACCAATATCATCAAAGTATTCATTCTTTATGTTTGTTATTATTTTTATCCCATTGACCTTTTAATTTAGGAGTCCTCTTCTATATATAGTCATTTTCAAAAACCATGATCTGGATTCACTGGTTTTTAACATGTTGACTCATATTCCATTATCTATGTACTCAAAAGTTTAAGTTAATGATTTGGTTAGTACCTATCAACTCAAAAGTTTAAGTTAATGGTTTGGTCAGGGGATAAACAAATGCTCCCCTCAAATTTTTTTTGTCCTGATAGGAAACAATGTAATTTCATTGATAAAATGAACTTTACAGTACCATCAACAACATAGAGGGGAGAAAAAGATAAAAGATAAAAGAAACAGAGGGGGGAGGGGGAAACGATTCGGCAAAAGATTGATAACATGGCCTATTGCATGTTCAATCACCAATCAACCCAAAATCTTAAGCTACTGGTTTGAAGGTAAATATATCAATCGGAACAGGATAATCCAGATTTAATTATTAAGTAGAATTCGATTTTATAACAGAAGAAGTGACATTGCACACGACTAAACTAAAGTTATAACTTCTAACTTCCTGTGCTTGAAATTTTGTTGCCTCAGTTGTTTTCCATATTGTGCCCCTCCAATCTAATTGGAGAGGCCTCTTGTAATCACTCTTTGGGTTACTACCATTCTTTTGTAATTTTATACATCAGTAAAATTGTTTCTTATCCAAAACAAATGGTTGTTCTCTTGTACAAGAGTGATTCCAGTACAAGGAAATGAACCCTAATGAATCAACATACTATAGTCTCAGTCATATTACATCCTTAGTTCCCATATCAATGCTTAGTGCCAACCTAATCTTGCATTGATTGCTTTACTCTTTGCTGCAGGTTCCTCCAGATTCAATATATGCTCAATTGGATAGTACATGATAGTATTTCCCTCTACGCATGCATCTGTAGACAGTTGGACAGGACCTGCAACAGAGCATTTGAAGCTTACCATCACCCTTTTGCACGGAAAACATGATCCACTTGCATGGGAACAGTCTGTGAGCCTGGATCCTGTAGGGTATAACTCCATACCAAGTACTTCTCAGCTTTTTTCTGCACAGGCACACATTACAAATAAACTGAATGAAGATTTCTAGGGAGTAATTTTTTTTGGGGTAAAGTACTATTTTGGTCCTTGAAACTTTACCATTGTTTTATTTTAGTCATTAAACTTTTAAAAGTTCAATTTTAGTCCTTGAACTTGAGCTTTGTTCTATTTTAGTCTCTGAACTTTCAAAAGTCTAGTTTTAGTCCATTTGTTCCATTTTGATTCTTGAACTTTCAAAAAAAATTACTTTCCTCCATAAATTTTAAAACGTTGTTCACATTTTATCCTTTACTATATTATAATTACTAACATTATTGAACCAGTTTCGATTAATATTCACTTCAAATTTATTATAGGGGACGAATTTTAATTTTTTTTAAAAATTTAGGAACTACGATTGAACTTTTGAAAGTTTATGAATCATAGTAGAATAAAACTCAAAATTCATGGATTCAAATTAAACTATTGATAGTTTAGGAACCAAAATGAAACAAAAGTGAAAGTTCAGGGACCAAGTATTTTACTTTTGATTTACTTTTTTTTTTAAATGAGCCTTCTTTCCTGTTAGCGTGGTGTCATGGGCTATCTTGTTCAATATGTTCTCAAGTAAGCATCTATTAATCACATTTTTCTTTTTCTTGTACCAGTTCATCGGCAGCCGGCATTTTTCATTTTCGCACAAAATGTTCAAGATTAGAAGGATAAATGGATGCTAAAAGAAACACAATACCTCCTTGGGCCTTGAACTGCCAACTGTTTCGTGAGTGTATGTTCTGCAGTACTTCTCACTAAATGTCATACATGAAAGGATTAGACGCCGTAGCTATCTAAATCATATAAATTGTTGATGTATGGGGTATTGGAATATGAGTGCATTTCCCAGTAACTAGAATAGCAAAATAATTTGACAATGTAAACCACAAAGATGATGATTTTTCTTATAGTGATCCCAGCGAGTTGCCGAGTTGTTGCATCAAGACTTCCACCAATCGTTAATATGATGAAGAAAATCCCCAAAAGTCGCGACGTGTGAGCCACAAGAGAGAATTTCTTCATCCTTGTTTGATTAGCAAAAACCAAAAGGATATAAGAACAAAGTGGTAGAAGCCAAAGGAGGAGAAATTAGACTGAAACAGTTTGTTGGAAATGTTGGTGAATGACTGATGACTTAGTGTGTAGTGATCATTTTTTATAGTGCAGGTTAGTTTTTAATGTAGGAAAAAGTTCAAGGCACAATGATCCTCTGGAGCCTGAGGCGCAAGACGCACCAAAAGGCGCAGACTTTTTTGCTTAAGGTAAGACACACTGAATAAAAAAACATAAAAAAAACAAAATAAAAAATACACACACACATATATGTATATGCACAATCAAAACACTTTCATGAAAAGAAATAAAGTTTTTAACCAAGAATGATACATAAAACACACAAGATTCAACTATTAACCTTCATTTCATTGGAATAAATGAATTTTAACTAAGAATAATATATAAAATACATTAAATTCAACTATTAACTTTCATTTTCATAGATAGAAATGAAGTTTTAATTAAGAATTATATAAAAATACTTAAAATTCAACTATTAACTTTTATTTTCATGGAAAGAAATGAAGTTTTATTTAAGAATAATATACAAAATATACACAAGTGATTCAAAATATTTCAATACCTTGAAAAACTTATCACGCGCTTCGAATATATGGACAACCAAAGCTTTTAGAGAGACAAAACACCAAAATTGTAGGTAAAAGAGTAAAAAAAAAACATACATACAAAATCCCACAAGGAGTGCGCCTAGGACTTTAAGAAAGGCACCAAAAGTCCCGCGCCTTATTAACCGGTTAGGCACATGAAGTGTGCTTTGGGCCTAATCGCGTGCGGTGAGTGGATTTTTTAAAACGCTAGAGGTACATTTGTTGCACTTCACATGATCTACAGCCATGTTTTGAAGGTTCACATGTTTTGGCAAGTTAACTCAGCACCTTCAGAAACTTTAACTGAACTGTTGTGGAGGTACATATTTTTTACTCTTATAGATCAAATTTTGAACTGCTGCATCTTTTATAGCTATGAAGTTTGGACATTTTGAAATTAAAGAACACTATCCCTTTTCATGAGATGACTTCTGGATTTATCTTATACATTTGTCTCTTCATATATTCCAACGACAGCTAGATTGTTTTATAGTCAATGATTTTTCAGGTGGTGATAAATATTGCTTTCCATACAAGTGGGTGAAAGTTGAGAACTTGAGATTCATTTTTTATTTATTAATTTAGCCGACATTAGATGGTGAAAGTATCTATTTATTTTAAAATACTTGATAGTACTTGTGAGTAATTATATATTTATGACGCTTTATTTTTATTTATTTTTAATTACATTTGCCTACAAGGTAAAAAGTGTTTCCGAGAAGAGCATTAACTTGTTTTTTCTGTTTTCTTATTGTGGTTTAGAGTAACGTGTTGGTTAAGTTGTTAGACAACATGTCTACAAGGGGTGACGGGGTGGTCGAAGACTTGGATTTTGAAGGTGTACTCGCCTCAAGATTTTGAAGGTGTATGAGAATTTAAAAGAGTATTTAGAATTAATATTTACTAAATATTCCTAAAAAAATATTTGAAATGAGTTTTTGACTGTAATAATTACTTTTAAATACTCAAAAGAAATCATCATTCTAAATACTAATTTTAAATATTCTTAAAAATTACATTCAAATAATCTTTTGTTTACAATCATTACTTCTAAATATTCAAAATAAATCTTCATTCATTATACTAATTTTAAATACTCTTAAAATCTTAATCTAAACATATTGTCAATCAAATTGTTTAGTAAAAGAACTTTGTCTAAGTGAATATTGTCAATGAGCAAATTTGTCAAATTTTGCGCAAGTAGTTAGTACATACTTCTCACTATTTGGATAATAATATGTCATAAGTAATAAAATTATATAAAAAAAATGATGAACCGACTAATAATAAAAAAATAATAATGATTTTTTTTATTCATAATATTGGAAAAGGGAAATTCGAAAGTATAAATTTATAATTTCTAAATTATACCATATGTTTTTAATGAACATATATCTTATAAATCTAGCCAAATCATCAAATTTTATTTTATTTTTGTGTCACAAAATTTTTTCTTAATAATTATTATAAAAAAAATGATAACTATATTATTTTTTACTAAATAATTACGAACGTAAATATTTAGGTACATTAATACTATATTATAAATATTGTATTTAAAAGAAAATATTGAAATGGACAATAATAATAATAATATATATTTTTTAAATTACAACAAGTACCCACAGCAGTTTCGAACCTGTAACCTCACCCTGTTAGCCAGAGTTTGTCACAAATAGATAGGTTTTTCTCATTTGCGAATGGGCGACGACTGTAATTCAGCATTAAGAAGATGAAAAAGTAGGTGGAAGAAAACTCCCAACTCGTGAAACTTGACCGTTCTCTCGTGTTCTATACTTCAATCCGAGACTCATCGTCTCTTTGTTTCGGAAATTTGAAGCTTTCCGAAACTTCATCATTCTGATGTTTTTGAAACATTCGGACCTTGGGGATTTCGGTTGATCTTTGATCTTTCATTTGCAGCTTCATCGATCCGTTTCAGTCCTCAAATACTTGGCAAGATTCTACTCCAACTCCGGCAATTTCGGATTTAACCTAGGGTTTCGGAGTTCATCAGTTATGTAGTAAGTGAGCTGAATTTTGGTTTACTTATTTTCCTGCGTTATTGGAAGTTGAAGTTATCTGATGAGACCCGTGTTTGGGTAGCTGAATAATGAAGAACAAAGAAACTTTCCGATTTCGGATTTGTTTTTCTTTTACGAATGTTATTTTGTTTTGATTTTTGCATTTCAAGAACCAGTCAACTTGAACTTCTTCTGTAGATGATTTTTCCTTCTCTACTTTTGTTTGTCATTCATTTGGTTACTAATTATGTACTTATTTTCTCTAAGTCTACTTTAGTCATTGTAATTTAAAAGCATGAATGACGATGTTCACCGGTTTGTCTTCTCTCGAAATTCAGCTTGTCTGAATAATAATCTTCTACTCATTAGACGTTACTGTCTGATCTTCTGATCAGGTTGAGCTAGTTTGTTTTTGTAATGGGTGCTCGAGTAATTGTATATATCATGAGTGATATGTAAGTAGATTTGGTAGCTCCTCCTTTCTCGATGAAAAGGTAACCCGGGGAGATTTTCTTAACTTGATTTTATGGTTAGTTCAGTTTCAAAGGAGTTCAGCTTAACTTTATCTATTCTGCTATTTTGAGTTTGCATTTCTTCAGTGAAGACGGGGATTTACAGATTTTCTGAATTGTTCAGTCAAACGGTAATGGGTTTGGTGAAGAAGTTGGATTACTTTGTGTGGTGTTGTGAAGTCCTACTTGAGTTTCTTTAATGAAATGAAGCAATTCCATTAGGTAAACTGAAATCATTATCTAACACAAGCAAAAAAAAAAAAAAAAAACTGGGGGTGATTAGATTTTGAGGTTGATGAAGGAGAGGAGAGGAAGTGGAGGAAGAAGAGGAAATTGAGTAAATTGCAGATATGACGTATTTGTTTGGGAATTGGTGTTTTAGAGAGGAGAGGTTGGAAAAAGTTTTTTTGGGATTTGTGTTTAGGAGGGGAAGGTGTTTGTCTTAGAAGAAATTTGATATAAAGTTTGATTTAGGGTTTGATGGGATGTTGGAGAGAAGTTGAGGAGAGGTTGATGAGGAGTTGAGAGAGGCAATGTATTAAAAACAAACATGAAGTTTTGTTCCTCCATTTCCTCTCCTCTTCCTCTCATCAAAATCCAATCACCCCCAAGAAATGCTGCACTATTGGCAAAATGGATTTGAAGATTTGCAACGGAAACTAACTCTTTATGGAGAAGAGTGATTGTAGCTAAGTACGGATATTCTCCTTTGCGTAACAAGCCTGCTAGCCACATTCCTGTAAGATGATTCTTAATTATGTGCCTCTCATATTTGATAATCTAAAGAGCAAGGTTAAGAATGAAGCTAATACTTCCTTTTGGCATGATATATGGATTTCTAATGTTCCTCTATCCCAACAACAAAGCCTATTTGGTTTATCAAATAGAAAAGTTTCTTTTTTTAAAAATATATCTATGCATGTCTGGGCCAATTTTTGTGCATCTCGACTATTTTCACGGGACACATTGTCTGATCCTATTACATTTAGATGTCAAGAAAATTCGTAGAAAATTAATTCCAGGCCTCCTGGGTAGGTGGCCATTGGCCACCATGGATTGAACTCATTACATTTTAATTCTCCAAGACCCTTTTGACCACTAGGCCACTCCATGATGGTTGAAACGATACCTCAACAACATTTATATGTCAAGAAAATTTGTAGAAAATTAGTTCTTGGGTAGGTAGCCATTGACTACTATGGATTGAACTCATGACCTCTTAGTTTTCCAAGGTCCCTTTGATCACTAAACCACTCCATGATGGTTGAAAAAATGCTTCCGTTATGAATATATGGGATGGAATGCTGAATTTCTGGAACTTGGGATTGAGAACCTTAAAAGACTGAGATTGTTGAATTAAGCTCTCTGCTACATTGCCTCACTGATTTTTCTCTCACATAGGGTCAGGATGAAGTCTTCTGGAATCTCAATTCTCAACCCCACTAGCCACTTCAATTCATATCGGGCATTGTACAAGCTCTTCTCATTCACTGGCCATCCATTCGAAGGAGTAAAGAAAGCTCTTTGGTGTATCTTCCTTGTGGCTCTTTGGTGGAGGGCTAGAAATGCATTGGTTTTCATGGAGGAGCATCGTATAGAGGGAAGCATTATGGATTCCATTACTATTTTAGCTATTACATGGGCTCACACTATCCCCTTTTAGGATTATAGCTTATCTTCTCTTTTGTCTCATTGATTTTTTTTTTTATTATTTTGACTTTATCCTTTTTGTAACTTTTCATTCATCAATGAAAGTTATTGTTTCCTAAAAAAAAATAAAAATAATATGGTCCTCCCTAGATTGGACTCACCATCCTCCTTATATGAAGCTATTTGGAAAAGGAAATTCTCCAGGTTAAATTCTACCCTTGGTAACTCACTCACGGGGCCATAAATTCCAATGACAGATTGCAAAGAGACTGCCTCACTGGTATCGTTCTCCTCAATGGTGCTCCCTTTGTGAAAGCCTTTGTGAAAAGAGCTGAAATTCAATCACACATTCTGATGCACTGTTCCTTTGCAAGCGCATTCTGGGACTACATAAAAAACGCTTTTGAATGACTATTCTCTTCCTGGGATCACCCGCGAGCTGCTTGAATTTATCTTGGTGGGTCACCCTTTCAAAAAGTAAGAGAAATTACAGTGGGAGAATTTTGTTTGCCCGTTTTGTTGGTGTCTTTGGAACGAGAGAAACAAAAGAATCTTCCAAAATAAGGAATCCCCTTCCACTGTTTCTTTGATAATGCTGTTTCTTTATATATGACTTGGTGTAAGCTTTCTTCTCTCCTCTGTAACTATAGCTTCTCTACCCTCCTCTATAATTGGAGTGGCCTTTTGTAACTTTCCTTACGAGACTCTTTCTCTCCCCCTTTCTATCTTTTAATTTCAATCATCGGTGAAATTGCCAAAAAAACTTGTATAAGAATATTAAGAAACAATGGCCAAAATGTCTTGCATGCAGACTGCCCAAAAAGAACAAGGAAGCTAAATTTTGTTCAAAACATCTTGGGCATTGGAGCCATGTTTCAACGTATGAAGCACCTTAAATTATAAAGTGTCTAGAATTTGGATGAAGAGGTTATATAATTGATTAGACCAAGCAACAGTCCCGTGGTATAGCATTGTAAATATAGGTTGAATAACGTTTATTAAGACATATTGACTGCATATTATCATAGTTCTACTTAGTACTTGTATGATATGTGATTTGAAATGCTAGAAAATGTGACAGTATGCACCTTTTTATGGTTCAAGGATAACGTAGCATTTTAAAAATTGGCAGTGGAAATATACAGAGCAGGGGATATACTTGAGCTATGTTGTAATGGAGGCAGACCTTACAAGAACTTGCGAACAAACAATGTTAGGATCCGAAGTCTTAGCATTTTTTTATTCATTTATGGATTTTTCTGGTTTCCCCCTTCCATTTCGTATATTTTTTAAGGGACATTATTTTGTTCTTTGTTGTAGAATGTCAACTATTGTTTTAGGTTTTTCTTGTTTGAATTTGAAAGCATGCATCTACAGAAATGATTGAGGTCATCTACAAGATCTAATTGAAAAAACTGGGAAATAAAATGGTTTGGTAAAAGCAATTTTAGTTTATGGCATAACACTGCTATGTTACTCAATCTTTTACTGATAGAATGCTTTCTCTAAATTATGGGTCATCATTTACATTGGTGACTCCAACCGTAGTTGATTTTCATTATTTCAAGAATTCAGTGTTAGAAGACCATACTAGCCGAGTAGTACTTTTTGATTTTAGTACTTTTTGATTTATCTTTTAATTCTTTATTCTTAAAACTGTTCTATGCGTTTGACTCAACAACAAGATATGTCGGGTTATGAACATCCAAAGGAGGAGTATAAGGAGCCTCTCGCAGATATGAAATAAAAAAAAAACAAGTGTGTGGGTCTGTTTGTTCTGGCAGGCATGGAATGTTTTTCAAAAAGTTTTAAGTTGATAGAATTTCCTCTTAATAAGTTATCTCTTTTTTTTAGACAAATCCTCTTACATTACAGTCGAGTAACCAAACATCTTAAACAGGGTATGGTACCTCCAAGAGCTTCTGATCCTGGTTGGGCTCATGGAATTATGGTCAATGGGGCCCGCCAGAAGATTAAATGCAAATACTGTAGTAAAGTTATGCTTGGTGGTGGCATATCCAGACTAAAGCAACATCTAGCTGGGGAAAGAGGAAATGTAGTTCCATGTGAGGAAGTTCCAGAAGAAGTTAAGGTGCAGATTCAACAACTCTTAGGTTTCAAAGTTTTGGAGAAGCTGAAACAGAAGAAGAAGGGTAGCAAAAAGGCAGTATCATGCTTCCCAAATAGAGAGGAAATAGATGATGGGGTACACCGGGTTCAGAATACTCTGCGACGCTCTTTCCGGAGAAAGGGGAAGCAGGTATCGGAAGGAGTTACTACGGAAGCAAAGAGGAAAAAGAAACACCTTTTACCAAAATCTTTCATGACTCAATCGGTAAACCAGAATGCTGCTGCAATAGAAAGCATAGAACAAGCTGATATGGCTGTTGCCAGATTTATATACCAAGCTGGTATACCAATTAGTGCCATAACCTCACAATATTTTCAACATATGGCTGATGCCATTGCTGCTGTAGGCCCTGGTTATAGGATGCCTACATATCATTCTTTGATGGGTAAATTGCTTGACAGAAGTGTCCAGGATGCCGGGGAGTATGTCGAAGAGTTGAGGAAGTCTTGGGAGGTTACTGGGTGCTCAGTCTTGGTTGATAGGTGGATAGATAGAACTGGTTCCGTAGACATAAACTTTTTTGTCTATTGTCCCAAGGGTACCATGTTCCTTAAGTCGGTCGATTTATCTGAAATATCAGAATCAACTGAGGGGCTTCTAAATTTGTTTGACAGCATTGTTCAAGAAGTTGGACAGAAGAATATAGTCAATTTTGTGACAGATACTTCTCCCTTGTTTAGAGCGGCAGGTATACTGTTGGTTGAAAAATACAAGACATTTTTCTCAAGTGTTTGTGCTGCACAATGTGTGGAGTTAATCCTTGAGGAAATCGAGAAAACAGAAGAAGTAAGAGAGGTTGTTGAGAAAGCGAAGAGGATAGTTCAGTTCATATACAACAATGCCTGGGTCCTAAATCAAATAAAGAAGAGAAGTGGGGGAAGAGACATTATTCAGCTCGCATCTACAAGATTTTTCTCCATCTTCTTGACTCTGCAAAACATTTTGTCTTTGAAAGACCATATTCATCAGACGTTCACCAGTGGTGCTTGGACGCAGTCAAATTTGTCCAAGTCCGGGGTTGGACTTGAGGTGGCAAAGATCACCGTGGATCCACTCTTCTGGTCGAAGTGCGATCATATTACAACGGGAACAAAACCCTTACTTTCTGTGTTGCAATTTCTTGAATCAGAGGAGAAGCCATCTGCCGGATTTGTTTATGATGCATTCGAAAAGGCAAAGAACAGTGTTATGCTTGCTTCCAACCAGAAGGAATCTGTCTACTTCCCATATTTAAAAATTCTTGACCATGCGTTTCTGAAGGAGTTTCGGAGCCCTCTTTATGTGGCTGCATACTACCTAAATCCGTCGATTTTCTATACTCCGACATTCTTGTCCAGCAAAGTTATTCAAAAGGGTTTACTCGATTGCATTGAAGCCTTAGAGCCAGATATAACATCTCAGGTTATGATAACAAACAACATAAATTTCTATGAGGAAGCTGTTGGAGATTTTGGAAGGCCAGTGGCACTACACGGTCGAGATTCGTTGGCCCCAGGTTACTTTCTACCTAATACACAGCCCTGATTTTTCACATTACTAATTATTAAACATCTGTTGTTTTGTATTTTAGCTACTTGGTGGTCATTGTATGGAACTGATTACCCAGATTTACAACGCTTGGCCGTTAGAGTATTGAGTCAGACTTGCAGCATTAGGCAGTGTCGCAAAAGCTGGAGCATGTTCAAATATATCTATTTAAAGAAGAACCGGCTGGAAAAGCAGAAGATGAATGACCTTGCATTTGCTCATTATAACTTGCAACTCCAGGAGAGGTAATCAGCTACATATTGCAAAAGATAAAATTCAGTTTCTCGAGAATAATTAGGGTAAGATTTGTGTGCTTTAAATTAGGGGTGCAAGCCAAAATCGAATAATCGCCAAAAATGCCAAAACCGACCAAAACCGACCAAAACCGAATTTAATAAATGGTTTCGGTTTTTAATATTTTAAACCAAATAATTTTGGTCGGTTTCAGTTTTGATGGGTCGGTATTCGGGTATAAACCGAACCAACCGATAATAATAAAAAAAATCATTGTTGAATAAGGTGTGATAGCTTAATTGGCATAGACCTTGAATTTCTTCAAGGAGCATCAGAGTTCGATGTCAACTAACAAAGAAGTGAGTGGTATAGTTGGCTATTTGCTTAGACTGTTTTCTAGCCGAACTGTGTTTGAGCGTTGACTTTGGCAATTTAATTTTGTGTTCGCTGAGTTGGTTCTTCCATTAGTTGAACCGACAAACCGAACCGTTGGTTAATCGGTTCGAAGCGGTTTGGTTCGTTTACAAGCGTTCGGTTCTGGTTTTCAGTTTTCTTGAATTATATGGGCTGTTCGGTTCGGGTTTGGCTCTCAAACCGAGCCGAGCCAAACCGTTTACTCCCCTACTTCAAATAAAAACTAAGAAGAGAATTATCTTTATATTCTTCCACTTGTGTTGCAAGCAGGAGAGTGGAGACTTGTAAAGCAAGATGCTCAATAGATGTACTTGATTCTGTTTGTTTGGAGGCTATTGATGTGAACATGGAAGATTGGGTGGAGGATGTTGAGGTATTGGAGGTTGATCACAAGAAATGGGTGAATTTGAAGGTCACTAATCAGGAGACCTTAGTGGAACATAAATTGTCAAATATGGATAGTTGCATTGACAGCACAGGTGAGACAGACTGCGAGGACAGTAGAGGTACAGATGGTAATGATTTGTAGTTTTAAGTATTGTTGTTCAAAAAGAAATATGGTGTATCAAATCACCTTGAGCAGATTGCAACCGTGATTCATGTTGACAATAAATCAACAATTGAGTTGGCAAAGAACCTAGTGAACCATGAAAGAAGCAAAACCATTGACGTTCGTTTTCACTGGAAGGAAGTGTGGAATTGCTTCATGTGGCAAGTCAGGATCAAGTTGCAGATATCTTCACAAAACCGCTAATATTTTTTGACAAATACAAGAAGATGATTAGCATGACGGATGGTGGAAGCATTTAAGTTTATGGGGGAATTTTGTTGAATAAACATTAAATGTGTTTTATTTTTAGTGGTTTTTAAATTCAAGAGTTGTGTAGATGAAAGAGTTTTGAAGATGAAAAGTCAATAGTTGCTACCGAAGAAGATTGTAATGCCTATAAAATAGATGGTTCTTTTCATTGTAAAGATGTAGTACTCGTAGAAAAAAGTGAAATACAACAAAGAAATACAAGAAGAGTGTTTTCTTAGAAAAAGTAGAGTGTCTTGTCTCTTTCGTCATAGAAAAGAAAATTTGCGTGACTAAATTCTTGTTAATTGATTTTACAAATGCAAAATTATAAAAGTTATATAAAATCAAATGAAGACAACCATCATAAAGAAAAACAAGTAGACAATTTGATTGTTACAAAGGTTGCTTGTCTAAATCATCAATACATCTAAATAAAAAAAACTATTTCAATATAGTTATAGCATTGATTTTTACTTCAGCAAAATGATTGTGATTTCAATGTATGTATAGCATTGATTTTTGCTTGAACTATCATTGTATTATATTATAAAGAAAGCCATTGTTTGGATCCCCTCCAAATTCTTCAATGTCATGAGTTCTTTAAAACCCCCAACTGTCCAAATCACCATCTGCAAAATGACGAGGGGCGATACGACTTCAAAACTCAAAGAAAATAACAATAACATGAAAAGTAAATATTATACAAGAAAAACAGGATAGAAATGGATCTAAGAGTACATGCGGCCACGTGCAACACGCACTGGACAAGCACAACCGTGATACGTGGCAAGCTACAAGCTTATTGGCGAAGAGAAGAGAGGAGAACATCTTGGAGGGAGCTGTCCCTCTGCATGGCTGCTTTGAACTCATCGAAGGTAACCTTTCCATCACTGTTGGCATCCATCACATCAAATATTTCATCTAATTTCCCAGGTTCAGTGATGTCTATTGGAAGGCAATCATCAGGTAACGCCTGCTCAACCAAAATAATGAAGCTTATCTCTTTTTCTTTTAGATTAAACCACAGATCAAGCGGATGTTAATGCATCTCTAATATCAGCTGAGTTATGCTCGCGTTTCTTATAAAAAGATGCATTATATTAAATACCAAGAAAGAATGAAAAAATAGTCAAGGAAGTTAGAGGCATTACTCTAAGCATTGATGCGACTTCTTCTTTCGTGATGCACCCAGATCGATCTGTATCGTACATCTATGAACCAAATATGATAAACATTAAAGATAATATTTTGTGTGTGCAGAAGATTATGGGCAATGAAGTTGTTGCTGGTTTATCTATGAGTGGCATAGAACAGGGATGCTAGTAAAGTCAAATGTCATGCTCTAAAGAAGAAATACATTCCTGATTCTGTACACTTGTATGTTCATCTGCATAATTCAAGGAAGGGGATATAATTTTGCTGTCAAACTGGTTGGGAAGATGCTTTATGGGAAATTTCATTTACTCTCTTTACAACAAAGTTAACTCCAGTAAATTTGGTAGATATATGAGCTTTTGATCTAGTATTTGAGTCATCTCTAACTGAATTAGAACTCATTGGTAGTGCCTTTCGTAATGCTTGAGGTTATAAGGGGTACATGAATGAACCAAGTTCTCATCCAAATGAGAGGGATCTTGGAAGATATAGTCACATGGTTACGAAAGACTTAGAAGAATTGATTTGTACTGCCTATACCAACAAGGTGCACCTTTCTTTTCGGTGCCTCAATCATAGGAACTTCGTAGTTAAGCATATTAATTTGGAGTAGTCCTAAATTGAGTGACCTCCAGGGATTTTCACTCTTAGAAGCGTTTAAAGGATGATAGTTAACGTGGCCAGGTCGTAGGGGATGCAGGGGAATGCCGGGGCCCTTAGAGGCCAAATCTGGATTTCAAAGCTGGTTCAAATCCTGCACCACATGCGTTACACCGTTCATCGTGAAATATGGCTTCCATTGACCAATTTTAAGGAACTCAATTCTAAAGACTACCCTATGCTAGGATGAAAGCTTGATAATCAGGCACGTTTAACTACTCTGGTTGTGATATTGCAATCAATTAATTTTTTCAAACCATAATAGAGGTTGTCTTGTTGAGTTAATAATGTTGTGTTTGTAGGTTGAATACGCACCTGAAAACATAGGCGAAGAGCATCATCACCTCGCGAGTTTCTAAGGCTTGAAAATCCACAAAGTATCTCGCGCATGTCAATCGTTCCGTCACGATTGTTGTCAAAGAGGTCGAAAATTCTCGGTGCAAGAGGGACAAGCGAAGACATATTCATTGCTTTCAACACCTCTTCGAATTCAGGAAGAGTCGCATTATCACCTTTTGCACATCTGCATATATTTCAAGGCTTGCAAATTAATCAATTTCATAAAATAATCCCTTAAATAGAAAGTATGCAGTCTATGTTTCGAAGGCATTGGATTTGAATTGTGCATTGGAAAACCTTACATTTTCTTGAAATGGAGTCTAAGATTTTCAACTTCCTCATGTGTGAGATCATAAGTCCCCAACAAAGATCTCAGCCTTTTTGTCCTCAATAGAATTGTGCTGCTCCATACGCTAGCTATCGCCGCAGCTCGAAGCTTGCGTCGCGCGTTAAAACTCTTAAGCCGTGACACGATCTCGGCATCCATTTGATCTTCCTTGGCAGCATTACCCATGACCCATGGATGCCCTAGAAGCTGTGTAATGAAGTTTGTTAATGTTGGTTGATATAATTAAATCTATCCCAACTTACCGGTTTAAACTTTTAGATCGATTGACGATTTACCTAATTCAACAGTTAGACTTAGGCATTCTTTCAGAAAATTACACTCAAGGCGAAGCAGCCATAAAGTAGGCTATTGGGTAAAATACCATTTTGGTCCCTAAATTTTCACATATTTTCCATTTTGATCATTGAACTTTCAAAAGTCTAATTTTATTCCCCAAACTTTTAGTTTTATTCTATTTTAATCCTTGAACTTTCAAAAGTCCAAATTTAGTTCCTAAACTTTTAAAAAGACTTAAAATTTGTCCTTATAGTAAATTTAAAGTCAATATTAGTCGAAATTGATTCAATAATGTTAATAATTTGAGTACAATTAAAGATGAAATGAAGGAATATGATAATTTTCTTAAAAGGAATTTTTTTTTTCTTCTAAGAACCAGTTTTAAATTTTTTGAAAGTTCAAGGACCGAAACGGAACAAATCTCCAAATTTAGATACTAAAATTGAACTTTTGAAAGTCCAAGGACGAAAATGAAACAAAACTAAAAGCTTAGGGATTAAAATTGAACTTTTGAAAGTTCGAGACCAAAATGATATTTTACTCTAAAGCTAATTTCAATGCTATTATTCGGTCTCGATCCCTCGTACCTCTTGAGCACTTGGTCTCCTCTGAGGATCAACTGTCAACAGACTTGAAATCAGTAGTTTAGCTGAAGAAGAAATAGTCTTCCAAGTTTTCTCATGGAAACTGAAATCTCCCTGCATCCAACCAAAAACTTATTGATTGGCCTAAGTTGAATTCCTCATCTCCCATTGATGTCGAATTAAAAGAAAAAAAAAACAAAAAAAACCAAGATCCGTTCGATAATCATTTGATTTTTGGTTTTTGTTTTTGAAATTTATGTTTATATTTACCTAAATTCTCTACCTAGAGTAAAACTAATTAAATTGCATAAACCAAAACAAATATTTGAAAGCTATTTCTTTTAGCTTTCAAATTTTTGTTTGTTTTTAAAAACGCGAGTAAGATGTAGGCATGAAAGTGAGGCTTAAATTTCAAATATTAAAAACAAAAAATGAAATGGTTATCAAAACGGGACGTAAACAAGAAGTTTGTGGATTGGAGAACATAATTGCAGATCACTTACAGCCATGATCAGTTGCTGCTTTTGTTTATTGGATTGAGCAAAAAAAGGTGGGTACCTAAGCAAAGAAAGTTGCTTGAGTTCTTTATTTGCAAATAATGAAAGTTTGAGGTGTTTTTTATTTGGAGAAAGGAGAATAATTGATTAGATTACCCAGATAGAAGGATGTACAAAATGACTCCCAGAGACCAGATGTCAGTTTTGGAGGTAATTGTTGCTGTTTGGGAAAGTGCTTCTGGTGAGACATAATCAATGGAACCAAACAATCCAACAACTGGGTCAGTGAATTCCTCCACAGAACTCAACCCAAAGTCCATGATTTTCAATGACGAGTCCCGAGTTTCGTCGACGAAGAGACAGTTTTCGGGTTTCAAGTCCCTATGAACGATATCGGCCTCATGAAGAGCCTTCAAACCACTTGCAATCTGTCTCACAACAGCAGCAGCTCTTGCTTCAGTGTGCCTTGTCTGAGCCACAATCCTATCGAAAAGCTCGCCTCCCGAACAAAGCTCCAACACCAGGTGAACCCCGTTCGAGTCCTCGTACACGTCGTAAAGATCGATCACGTTCTCGTGGGGTGACACACTCTCAACTATCTTCCTCATCACCAATATCTCATTTGTCAACAGTGCATCACAAATCATTGACTTTCTTGTAGGTTGATCACTACTACTCTTCTTCATCATCAAAGCTGATGCCCCAATTCTCCTTAGTGTTTTAATGGCTACTTCTTTTTTCTCTTGTTTTGACTTACTCATACCTTTCCTCACTACTGAGAATCCTCCTCTCCCTATAATATCCGATATCTCGTACTCGTCGGAGAGTTTTCGAGCTTCATGTATCATTGTAAACTGCAAAAGGAGAAGGAAGGAATCTTGGAATATTTGGTGGAAGAAAACTAACAAGGAAGATGACAAGAGGGGGTTGAATGATAGGGAAGAAGAAGAAAGAAGGTTGTTATTAAAAAATTGAAGCATTTTTAAGGGAATAAAAAAAAAGAGAATGGGAGTTGAGCAAGAAAGACATACACAAAGTCAATGTTTTAACATTGTTTAACAAAACTCTCTCTTATTGAAAGGGTTAGAGTGCACACTCATATCATTGTTTAGTGTTAATCCAGTTCAATACCAGCGTCACCGGTTTGATCCTGGAAATCAGTTTGAGTAAAAAGTCTAATTTTAATTAATGAACTTTCAAGTTTGTTCTACTCTGGTTCCTCGACCTTCAAAAGTTCATTTTTAGTCCCTAAATTTTAATAAAAATTTAAAATTGGTCTTTATGATAAATTTAAAATTAA
>JBBMEG010002658.1:9398-40407 GCA_037832605.1 Cyclanthera cordifolia | reverse complement strand
TATATATATCAAAATTTTTCAAAATTGCAATTTGTCAAATTTTAAAAGATGTGATTGTTGAAATTAAAGTTTTGAGGATTAAGTTGTTACAGATATCATACTTTATAAGAGGTGTTTTGTGCAATTTTTTCTTGAATTTATCGCCATAGTGCAGATGTACGTCTAAGGATCACGAGGTCAGTTGTTTGAATCTCCACCTTAATTATTGTGTAATCTTAAAAAGAAAAAAATAAAAATTCTAGAATATAATTGATTTGAAAAAAACTTTATAGCTATATTCTACCTCCTTAAATTTATGTAGTTGTTGTATTTGGCCTTTGAATTCTCAAATATTTTATTTGTTCCAAAGAACTTATAAAAATGTTTTGTTTTTATGATCACCCCCACCACCAACTTCTAAACCTAACCCACTATTTTAATTATTTATTTATTTATATATTTGATGATTTTTTTTTTTTTAATTTATCAAATCATGTGGAGTAGATTTATAGGGAAAATAGTGAATTATATTAAACAATATCGATTTAAAAAATTTGCCAATTATAAACTAAAATAATTTGAATGCAAACACTTTAAATAACAATGGACAACAAAATCTATTATGTTAAAGTTAGATATTCAAATCATTTTCTCTGTGGGGCTGAGGTATAGAGGAACGATCCCGATCGAAACATAGCTGAATTTTTCGTTTAGACGGAGAATGTGAATAAGCATGAACAAAAAAATCTTGACATGTCGGGTGTGATGTTAATGTGTATGGTTTTACCGCCTCGTCTCCACCACCCATTATAATTGCGATCTTCGAAAAATTTGCAGTTAAATACATTGGGGGATGAGAAGAGAATTTATCTTGGAGAATCACGTGAATCGGAGTTTTTGCGCGAAATTTTTCTTTATTCAATTTTTTTTTTCTTTTTCCTATTTTCATTTTTTTTGTATACAACTTTAAAAATCTTCGTATTCATTTTACTAAATTTTAGATAATTCTTCAAATAGTTAAAGAGATACGCTTATTAGTTTCAATCAATATTTAATTACATAAGTAAACTATTCATCCAAATAAATATTTTCAATATATATATAAATAAAATAAAATATAAATGGAACCGGTTAACGCGGATGAAAAATACATTCTCCTTCTCTATCATCATTTATGTTGGAGAATTTTCATCCTTATTTCTTCGTTACGTAATCACAAATTACTCATAGAATAAAATAGGGTAAAAATTGACATCTTTACGTGCAACTAACGGTTAAAAAGAGTCGTTAAAAAGATTAGTTGAGTGTTAAAATGAACAATTAATCATGTTTTTTTTTTTAATTAAAAAACATTTGAAAATTGAAAAACATAAACTTTATATATTACTTAGGATACCATCAAATGAAAATGTTAGGAAGGGAACATATAGAATCATGCATGTTAAAGCTAGGCTGGCTTTTTTGCTATTTCATTGTCTTTTTTTTTTTTAATTGTTACATGAAAATAGAAAAATAAAGGAATATTCACAAGGAAATATGCCAATTTTGACTAATTTTATCCAATAATTTGTCACAAATTTTATCCAATAATTGAACATCCATTTATGTTTACTTTTGATTTTTTTTTTTTTTTTTGACAAAAAAGATATAAAATATTTAAAACTATAAATAGTTCCCACCATAGATTTTTTTTTTTTTTTTTTTTTGTATGGGTATTTTTTTTTTGAAAGTAAATAAATTTAATTTATTGAAAATAAGTTAATTAGTTGAGCTAATTTAAAACAGGTAAGTTTATAAAAAAAAAAAAAAAAAAAAAATCTGCTATATTTGAAGTATTTAAAAAAAAAAAAGTTGTATTCATGAGAATTAGTTTTTTTAAAAAAAATGTAATTTAATCATAGTTTATAGAAAGTTAACAAAAGAGACTAGAGATATTGGGTGTATATATATATATACACATTTATTTATTTATTAGATAAAATTAGAATGTAAAAAATAAAAATAGAAACCGAAAACCGAAAACCGAAAACTCAGCCAACTCGTATTATCCAACAAAAATTACAAGAATTGAGTTGGCTTATATATATATATATTTTTTATTATTATTATTATTATTTTTTTTGATTGGTTACGATATTATAATTTTTTATTAAGTTAAATCAATTTTTTTTAGTATAAATTAGGGAAGTGGATCAAAAACTCTATTTATAAGGTATAATTGCTCTCAAATAAATGAGAATCAGTTCGTAAGTTGACTAAAATTCTACTCGTTGAATCCATTAGTATAGAGAAATATGCAAGATTAATTAATAAGATATTTTAGTATATTAATAAGAAACATGCACCAGTGACAATTAAGTATAGTAACTATATTTGTATTCAAATTATTTTACTAGCTATTAATTAATTAATTCAAAAAGAAAAAATGTGATTAATTATAACTCGAAATTTAGGTCCCATTTGATAACTTTTTGTTTTTTATTTTTGAAATTTAAGTCTATAATTACTAATTCAACACATGACTTTGATATTTATATTGGCGTTTTTAAAAACAAAATCAAATATAAAAGGTAAAAAAATAACTTCAAAATACTCGTTTTAGTTTATGAAATTTAATTCGGAAGATGAAACGTACGTAGAGAATTTAGGTAAATATAAACTTAAATTTCAAAAACAAAAAACGAAAAATCAAATAATTATCCAACAATATCTTAATAACTCAATTTAAAATATATGAGTTCAGCTGAATTTCTCTAATAATAAGGTTTGACGAGTGGACAGATTGATTAACCTAAAATTTTTGACTAATCAACTCAATCTAACGGTGTACATTCTTTGATAATATTGTGACATTTTATACTGCAATATAATGGGCAATGAAATCATGAGGAAATAATGGTCGGTTACATAACTTTTCTATATTCCAATTTCACCCCTAATAAATTTCATCCACATAATTTTATTACAAAGTATAGATCGACATAAATTTATTAGGCTTTTGACTAAGTTATGCAATATTTATTATACGTCAAAACAAGAAGGGCATTTATGACAAAACCCATTTAAATTTATGAAAAAACTATTATTATTATTATTCTTATTATTATGGTGGGTTTACGTTTGAAGTTTAGTTTTATTTTGGTTTCTATATTTTAAATTTGAACAATTTTATTCTGACATAGATAAGTTTCAAGTTTAGTTTTAGTTCGATCTCTGTATTTTGAAATTTGACACTAAAAAAATATACAAAGACTAAAAGAAGTATTATGAAATATTACGAGTAAAAATATTCAATTTTGAAACGAAATGACCAAATTGAAACTAGATTACAAACTTAAGGGACTAAAAAAAAAAATTTATTGAAATATCATAGAAGAAAACGTTCAATTTTAAAACGTTGAGGTCAAAAGTAAACATTCTAAGTTAACTTTTAAAACTTAAGGGGTGTTTGTTTGTAAAATTGTGGAGTGTTTATTTTGAGCGTTTAGAAATGATGAGTTATTTTGAGTGATAATAAAAAAAAAATTATAATAATAACTCGTTTGTGTAAAGTTTTTAAAGAGTGATTATAAAAACTCGTTTATAAAGTCTTTATAAAAACTCAAAACAAACATCCCAACGATCGAATAGAAATTAGATATTAAATTCAGAGACAAAAAAAAAAAAAAAAAAATCCTAAATTTATTTATTTGTGGTGTTAATTAAAATTGGAAAATTACGCGAGCCCCTAAGCTTGTGGATGACACGGATGGTCGGCGCTTGGGCGGCTCGGTGGGCCGCTTATAAGGGCTCCGCAAACAAATAGAATTTGAATTTATATGCAATTTAAATTAAATTAAATTTGTTTTTATCAAATCAACCCACTTTTGGTTTTTTATATTTCAGCTCAAATAATTTAAAAGGTTAGAATTTATAAAATCTAAAAAAAAAATAAAAATATATTATATGTTTAGTCTCGAGAGTTAGAGTTTAGTCTTATTCAGAAATTAATAGTCGAAAAAAAAATTAAAATTTAGTTCTCATTTTAATAATTATAATTTGACAAAATTAAAAAAAAAAAATCATTGTCATTTACGATCGCTAGCAAATTAAGTATGTAAAATTTAATCATTGATTATGAAAGGAGTAGCTCACCTTATCTTACGAATACTTGGATGACTCTCCATCTTATTGACGTGGGACATTATGAGATTATCAACGATGATTTTCGAAATTAGGAGTTCACACATTCTCATCATTAAAATATAATTAATTAATTTCTGCCTATATTTTATTTACTAACAATTACGAATGACATTTATTATATTTTAAATTTTAACGAAACATAAGAATAAATTCTAACTTTTTCAAATATAAATACTAAATTATAACATTCTCCCAAACATAAAAACTAAATTCTAATTTTTTATCAATAAAAATTAAATATTAACGGTGATCAAACTACATAATCAAATTTATAATTTATTAAAAAATATTTATTTGAGCCAATGGCACATTAATAAAAAGATGGTTAAAATACTATTTTAGTCTCTCGATTTTTAATATTATTTCATTTTGGTCCCTCAACTTTTCAAATATTCAATTTTAGTCCCTCGACTTTCAAGATTGTTAAATTTTAGTCCATAGACTTTCAAATGTTCAATTTTAGTCCCTAAACTTTTAAAATTATTTCATTTTAGTCTCATAACATTCAAATGTTCAATTTTAGTCCTTGAACTATCAATTAAGTTTCAAAATGATCCTTGTAATTTTTAAACATTTCTCTCTTCAACCTAATAGTTTCTCTCTCTCTCTATAACTTTCACTCTCATCTTCTCCGTTTCTCTCTTTGCCAGCTATAAACTTTTTCACTTATTCAATTTTTCAATTTGTACTTACATTTTTGGTTAATTATGAGGAAGAATTATATATTTTTTGTCTCTAAATAAATAAAATATTTATTGAATCATTTGCCAGATTTATTTATGGTGAAACTGGTATTAAAAAAAAAAAAAAAGAAAAAAAAAAGAGTTAATTAACATTATGCTTTACTCTAACTCTGATGGAAAATATCAACTTCAAATCCAAAGGTCTATATAAAAGGTTGATATCACAGGGACTATTTTTAAACTTGGTTGATAGTCAATGAACTTTAATTGAACATTTGAAAATTAAGGGACTAAAATCGAACTGTCTAGAAAGTTAAGGGACTGAAATGAAACAATCTTGAAAATCGAAGGATTGAAAAAGAACATTTGAAAATTAAAGGACCAAAATAAAACGACCTTAAAAGTGGAGGGAGCAAAATGATATTTTAAGTTTAAAAAATATTATATATTAGACAATAGAAAGAAGATAATAAGGCGGGAAAGCAGTTGGGTTTAAATACGATGTGGGACAATTGGAATTGCAAATATTTTTCTGTCAATGTCGGCTGTCTGTTTCTGTTGGGTTGCCACCGTCCACTCTCTCGGTGTAGCAAACAAAACTGCCGCCCATTTTATAGAGAAATTATGTCATTTTCTATATTTCAATATGCTTCAATCAATTTTATTTATTTATTTATATATATATATATATATATATATATTGATTTTTTTTATTTTTTTTAATTCAGTAATTATTGAAAATAGAGTTGGAGGGAATGGAAGTCAAATTATCATAATTATTTATTTATTATTTCTTTTTGAAAATATTAAGAGGTGTTTTTGTGATGATTTTTTTTTTTTTTTTTCAGTGCAAGGCTCTTGTTGGAAAGTAACGGAACATGGCAGTCGCTACGTGGCGCAATAGAAAGCATCAGCTGACTTACTTGATTTTTTTTTTTTTTTTTTGGTAAGTAGTTTTATTTATTTATTTATATTTTTTTTTTGTTTATTTAAAATTTTCATTTAATTTTTTTCTTCTTCTCTTTATTTATTTTCTTATATATATGTTTAAGTATATATAATATTTTTTATTGTCTCGTTATATTTTAGAAAATAGAATTTTTTTAGAAAATAGAATGAAAGAAAGACTAGATCAGCAGTAGTTTAAGACGAAACCAAAGCCTTCGTAGAAGAGTACACAAATTACTCTAACGAAAGCCATACGAACATCGCCAATACTTCGAAGATTGGCTTTTGATGTAGTTTGTGGAGTAATCCTGAGATGCTCAAGAACGCTCTCGGATGAATCATAAAAAATCACATCCTTAAGCATAGAGACGAAAGCCTATATCGGTGAGAACAAGAGAGAACCTTTCCATATATACGAAAAATTAAAGGTGTCTTAATTATTTATTTATGTCGATTAAACTAATACTTAATTCATTTTTCATTATTTCTTTGGCTGTTGTTGGTTGATTTTTATTTGGGGGTTAGTTAAATAGGCTGGAATTTATCCATCCTAACATATTTGTTTGTAATCAAAGTCATTCATTTATAGTAGATTTTTCATTTTAATTTTTTTTTATGTCATTTCTACCCCTCTTATCATTTTCAATCTATTGAATTGAATGAAAATTATCGGCTTAACTACTGATTAAAATCTATCAATCGAACTATTGATAAAAACTTATTATCTGAACTATTTATTGAAAAATATTAGTTGAACTACTTATTAAAGATTATCAGTTGAACTACTAATTCAAACTATCAACTAAACTATTAAATAGAACCTATAAGTTGAACTACTAATAGAAAGCTAAAAATAAATTTTGTGTTCATAAATTGGCCGCATCTTTAACCGATTGTTTATGATAACTTATAGTATAGTTTAACATAATTAATGCCTCGCCAAAAGAGCTGTAGCTCAACGGCATTAGTGAACACCGAAAACCTATGAGGTCTCGGGTTCGAATCCTCCACCCCCAATTGTTGTAATCTCAAAAAAAAAAAAAAAAAAAAACATAATTAATGCCTCAACCACAGATTTAAGATCTCTAATTATATACCTTTTTTTAGAATAAAAAATTGTTATGAAAAAAATAAAAAGTAGTTAGGAAGAGAATAAAAAAAATGATTTTGAAGAAATATGATTGTAGAAGGAATGATTCTTGGCCCAAACACCTGAAATCACCCCTTTATTAATAATGGCCCAAACACCCCTAATAAATATTTATCCAATAAATATTAATTTATTCATATATCTAATATCGTAATATTTAATTTTATGTATTCAATACATTAAACAATGTTCTTATTCTCTTGAGAGATTTCGAGTGGACCCACTTAATCTGCATTAAACAAACTAAGCCAAAGCACACCCTAAGTGATTTGAAGCAACCATTCAAGCACAATGTGTCGTGGCTCGAAGCTACACCTAGTAGTACTTGGTGTAGCTGGTACGGTCATGCACTAACGAATGGCCATCTAGGCCACAACATAAGGTCGCACTCTCCCTCGATTCTAAGCCATAGACCTATGTAGCATCTGTCGCAACATACAAGGAAAAAAAAAAGTGAAGACAAAATAACCGATAAACAATAAGGGCTGTTTGTAAAGTATTATTAGCTAAAATTCAGATGTTGGGTTTTATGAAAAACCCGTTTGGTAAACTAGGAGTTAGAAACCCAGGAAGTTTTTGGGAAATTGGGCCTAAGTGCTCCAGATGTTGGGCCTAAATTTTTGAGAAACTAGGATGTTGGGTTTTTGGGAAACATGTACATAAAACCTTCAAACCAACTAATTTTATTTATAACTACTTAACTAAAAACATCATACAAACAAGCATTTACCTTGAAACTCACACTAAAAACACCATACAAACAAATAACCATATATAAATCCCTTTCCAAAACCATGAAACAAACAAGAATTTCATAACAAACCCTATACCAAAACCTAAGATTTCCAAACAAACACCTAAGATTTCCAATTTTTAATAATGTGCCCCAAACAAGGGTTGGGTCACCAATACAAAGTGAAAAAGAATTGAGACATTAAGCCGAAGGGGTTGTGAGCAAAAATAAGATCTCTGTTAATAGCGATGTATAAGTTGTTTATATGCATCTGGATTCTTCGAGTAGTATTCCACTTCTGCCTGTAAATCACAATTTCAGTTACCAATTATAATTTGTGATCATACAACGAAATCTATTTTGTCTTTGAAATACTACTATTATTAGATTAAAAATATCTTTTCCGTCCATTTTTTGTATTAACAACAATTGGAGATAGAAGTTCGAACTCATGACTTTTTCATTATTGGTAGAAAAGCATTGGGGAATGTCTTCCCGTTCCCGTCTTCGCTACCAAAAATCAATCTTTGTCTCGACGAAATTTGCATATCTCAGAACGGGTTTCTGCAGGGCTTTCAATTTTTTTTTTTTTTTTTGGATAATAATTTCAAATAATTAAATTTTCTTAAAAAAATGTCTTTGTCAAGTTTAGCCTACATGGTTGAGTATTAAAGAAAAATAGTCATTTGAATAAATAATTTTATTAATGTTTTTATCTAAAATTTAAAGGTTTAAAATAATGATAATTCTATATAAATGGAGTAAGATTAGAGATACCTCAAAATTTATCGATTAAAATAGAATAAAATTCTAAATTTAGGGACTAAAATGATATTTTAAATTATTATTATTATTAAATATGAGATAACAAGTGAAAATAAAAGTGCACAGCATACACATACCTTGCGAACAGCCTTTACGGCAACCACCAACTTTTCACCTAAAAGATTGGTCAAGGTCTTGTTTTTTTCTAGAGCTTCCACAGATTCAGAAAGTGATTGGGGCATTCTTTGGCGCTTAGAATCAACTATAAAATTAGGATCTACATCTGTTGTTTATCATCATCATCATCATCATCATATATTTATATATATATAAATCGAAAAATCGAAGCTTAGCATCAAAGAAATGTAGATACGGAGGTTGTCTACAAATTAATATAACAGGTGAGTCTCGAAACCTGGGACCTTCAGAAAGCATACCGCACACTTTCGAAGCCCAAGTTTTCGACCACTGCGAAACCCTTTGGAGACACTTACAATAATGTAATTCTTTTATTTTCCTTCAGAAAGCATACCGCACACTTTCGAAGCCCAAGTTTTCGACCACTGCGACACCCTTTGGAGACACTTACAATAATATAATTCTTTTATTTTTGGAAATCGGAAAGTCGAAGCTTCACTATACCTGATATAACTACATCCATCCCCAGACGGGGCACCGGGAGACATAGAAAGAATGGAGACACCAGAGGTGTCTACAAATTAATGTCACAAGTGGGTCTCGAACTCCGGATCTCGAAGGGAGCATACCTTCAAAGCACATGTCTTCGACCACTGCGTCACCACTTGGGGGCACACTGAAAGTATCTACAAATTAATGTCACAGATGAGTCTCGAACTTGAGACTTTGAGGGGAGCAAATCTTCAAAATCCAAGTCTTCGATCACATCTTTCGGGACACTTTCAATGATGTAATTGAAAAGAGGAAAGTTAATTTTACCAGTAGGTTCAGGCAACTGAATATGATTCCGAAGGCCATCAAAACCAGCAGAAAGTATAGCAGCAAGACCCAAGTATGGATTGGCACAACCATCAAAGATTCTCATTTCAAAGTTACTGACTAAACCACCAGCAATTCCAGGTGGACAAGCAGTTCTAAGTGTAGCCTCTCTATTGTCTTTTCCCCAACATTCATAAGTTCCGCAGCATCTATTGGGCTGTATACGATCATAACTACAACCAAACAACTTTCCTTTTTACTAAACTTATTTTTTCAATTCAAACCAACAAATATGGTATATTTCATAAGTTGATTCCATTATGATGCTAACATCTTGTCAATTTTATACCAAAAATTGTGTCTAATATGATGAATGAGGATGACAACCCTGCCGAGATCTCCGTTGTGACATGATATTTGTCTACTTTGAGTATACACCTTCGTGACTTTATTTTATTTTCACCTAAAAGGTCTCATATCAATAGAGATGGTTGATATTACTTATATATCCATGATTTTCTCATCATCTAACCAGAGTAAAACAACTTTGTTTGCATACCAACATATGATTGGGGTGAAGCGGAATTTTTTTAGTTCAACAATATGAAGGGTTTAAAAGATAAGAACTTTTTTGATAACTTAAAGCTTGGAGTTCGCTCCTCTAAACTCGAGGGCAACCACATCCGTCCCTAGACCATACACCAGGAGACAATGTAGAAAATAGAGGCAAAATTTAGGGTTGCCTGAAAAATTAAGAGTGAGATAGTCGTTGAGTACTCAAACTTAATTTGGATATATGGATCGTAGCTAAGCTTAGCAATGAGCTCAAGTTGTGTGATTTATGTTAAGGTATTCTCAAGTGTAATTGGAAAAATGATTATTCAATAAATGGAGGCTTGATACGATACTTTGTTTGAGGGGATGATTATGTTGAGAATACAAAATGTAGTCGAACAACCATTTTGTTGGTATGAAGCTTTTTGGATGAAACAAAAAATAAAGTCACGAGGGATTATGTCTTAAATGGACGATAGCATAATTCATACGAATGTGAAGATCCTATCAAGCGTGCCGATGCAGGCTAACACATCAGCAGACAATACCAATTTGATTAGATCCTTGCCAGTTAGGATTTTTCATTCTTGAATCACTAACTTTAAAGATAAAAATGCAAATGACAAACATTAGCAACAAGCTTTAAAAATCACCTGTTGGGAAGTGGAGCAGTAAAAGCCAAAATGGATGAAATATGATGCAGAACTCCAGCCATGAACTCTTCCCCAATTGTTGACATTCCATGTTTGGAAGATGCATCAGACGCCATGAATACATTTTTACCATTCTTCCATAAGCTTAGATGCACGTGGCACCCAGACCCAGACCCATGCATTAAATACCTAACCAATCATCAAGTGTAACCCATCATATCTTATTCATCTTACAATATGAGTTTATTTATGTATAAAGAATAGGCCATGTTTGGTTTTATGTTTGGATTTAGCTTGGTTTGGAATCCAAACCCAGTGGTGTTTTGTTGATACTATATAAGGTTGGTGATGGAATTGATTCCAATCTAGTACATTTTTCGATACCAAAAAGTAAGAATAAATTAGTGACTGATGTGATGAAAGTTGGTGGACCAAACAATGAAAAGATATCTCTTCCCTTCCCTTCCCAACCCTTCCCACCACTCCAAACATATCCTTAGTTTGATTTGCTTTCCAAAATGTAAAAAACACCTTCACTTTTCTCATTATTGTTATTTCTCTCTCATCTTTCCTCTCATCTCTCACCTTCAATAGTAAAACCAAAATCGATTTCTGCAATTTTTTCTCTCTTCATCTTGATCTTTTTTTTAAACCAACAAAATCATTTTCTTTGATTCTCGAATTACATTCGATTTCTAAGGTTTCTCATTATTGTACGCTAATTTCTTCATCTTTTTCTTTGAAAAACTTAAAAATTGATCTCTTTGTTCTTCCAATATTATTAGAAAGTGTGGACATCTATCTAAAAACCAATTGGCAATGAGATGGATGTCCACACTTTCTAATATAGTATCAGAGCATAATGTGGGTTATTACTCCCCTGATATTCCAAGGTCTTCACCCAAGCGGGCAAAGACTTAAGTGGGTATTTTATGATCCCAAAGAGTTGGATCCAACCCAAGCGAGTAAGTCAAAGCGGAAATTTTGGGCCACTAATTCGGATCTAATTCAAGATGACTCTCTCAAATATGGCACCATCTTGAGGGGACATGTTGGAGATACTCACCTTGTGGCAAATATCCCACATTGGTAAGGTGTAAGTAAAGTTAGGCTGGACTATTCATCTTATAGTCAATTGGTTTTGATATGAATGCCCACACTATCTAGTTTCTAATAAATATCGTTCGATTTTGTCTGGTTTTCCTCAACAAAATCAATTTTCATTTGAGGTTTGCATAAAAAAATGAAGGTTCGAATCTCGTATTTCTTACATTTTTTTGTTCTTAAAATCACCATTAGCCAAGAAAAAAAAAAAATGAAGAATGCTCAAGAACATACTTGGGCATAAATGTTGCCAACAATCCATGTTTCCTAGCAGTAGCCCTTATTACTTCACGAGTGTAAATTAAGTCATCCACAGCCTTGAGACACCTTTTATACTCTGTAGCAAACTCATACTGACTTTTCCCAGATTCTGCATGCAACTACAAGATTCAAAAATATTCCCAATAAATTAATCTTTTTTTTAGTGAAAATTAAAAAAAGAAATAAAGTCTTGGTCAACCAGAAAAAAAGCAATCGAACTTGATTTTGAAGAGATTAGGAGGAAAAAGTTAATTCATATGTTTGCATTTATACATCTAAAAAACTAAGTCATAGTTGTTAGGGACAACGAGCATTCACAAACCTCCACACTGATATAATATTGTCTACTTTAGAAATCATCCACATAACTTTGTTTTTGGTCAACACCGAAAATGTCTCATAATAATGGAGGAATTGTCCCCTCCTTATATACCCAAGCTCTTTTCCCTAACTTAGGGATGTGAGACTTTGTTTGCAAGCAATATTGCAACAATCTTCTCCTCAAACAAAGTAACCTACACGGTCCTCTTTGTCTGGTGCAATATTCCAACAATAATTTACTAATTATTCACAATACATGAAGTTGCAAAGAAAGAAAAGAGGTTGACGTGTCCAAAAAAAAAAGAAAAATGTTACATCGTTATCATTATATAAGTATTAAAATATACGTAGTATATTTATCGTAATAATTAAAACCAACATAATTATTGAATACTTGCACGAGTTAAATCTAAAATCGTTAAATATTTTATTTATTATAAATAGTATCACTATCAATACTATATTTAAGTACCGTTTTGTCATTTAAACGAATTTTTTAATTTTTAACCAGAAATTATTTTTGTAAATATTTTATAATGTGGACAGGTTTGTAATTATTTTTTTATAAATGTTTCAATCTTGTAAAAAGCTTCTTTCTTTTTTTTTTTCATTTAACTAAAAATTCGAACGTTTATAGACAAAAAATAAAAATAAAGAAGGAGAAAATCAACTCATAATTTTCTAGTTATGCATGTGGTGTTTTTTCTTTTCGTCCATACCTGTTCCACGGCAATATTCAAGGAGTTCAAGGAAGTAACTACTTCATGAAGAAAAGCAGAGGCAGCTTCAAATGATGATGAAGAACAATATGTGTTTTCCGGATAAAAAGGCTCCCAATCTTCTTTTCCTTGTCTACAAATGTCAATTTAAATACACAAATAGAGATTGAAATATTCAAATATTGAATAAAAGTTCAATATTTTTTTTTTTAATGATTCGGGAACTTGGAGCTCACGGGCTCCTTTAAACTCAAGACACCATTGACCCGTACCTAGGATGTGGCACAGTAATACAGATGAATAGAGACATGAAGGGTATCTACAAATTAACGTCACACGTGAATTTCAAACTTGAGCCTTCTGAGTTAAAGGAATAAACATCGACCACAATTGGAGAAGAAAGTTAAAAAATAAATAAAAAGCCATGGAGATTTAGTAATCCCTACCTAACTTCCCTTTTTAATAGATAAAATTCAATTTCAAAGCCTGCCTTGATTTCCTGGACATAACATTTAACAGAGTTAGAGTGAGTGTAAAAGAATGTTCTTTAAGCACATGGAAATTATTTCTTTCAAATAACTTACGAAAAAAATGCATTTTAATTAAACCCAGTTAATTTTTCTATAAAAAATCAATAACTTTCAGTTAATGTGTATATTATTGAACGATTAATGTGATCAAAAATTTATTTTTTTTCTTCTAAATCTTAGAAAATAAAATGTCCTTCAAAAATTGGATTGATTTTTTCTTCAAAAAAAAATTATTTGAATAAAAACTTTGGACTATTAAAAATGACCATAAAATGATTAATTGAAAATCTTCATACCATTTTACAAAAAAAATTAGCAAAAATTTTAGAATTAACAAAACTATTCTTGGATATAATGCAACCAAACAAAATCCTTCTTTTAAATAATTTTGAAAATGTAATAATTTTTTTTATCATAAAGTATTAAAATTAGAAGGTAACTATTCAAATAATTTAGAACAATGTTCCGTACCAAGTCAAATTGGTCTTTCAAAATTCTACAGATTCTACGTAAGGTTCCCCTTGGACAATATTCCCAAGCTTCACCTGGTCTAAGATGCATGTCAGCCAAAACCATCTCCCCTTGCTTGTTCCTGTTGAACAAAAGTTGAAATATTATTTTTTACCATTCGTATACTATTCTCGAAAAAAGAAATTGTTATAATATTAAGAAAAAGAAGTCAACATGAGCATAGGACCTCGAATGATGCGGGGGTGACTTAGAAGACGATTGGATGTTGAATTGTAAAGTGATTATTTTGAGTGATTAAAATTGAAGGATTATTATGAGTAATTAGAAATTTGAGTTTTAATAATAGCACATTTGGATGTTGTTATTTGTAGAAGAGTTGCAGTTAATAGCTTGGCTCATATGATAGTTTTTGTAGAGTGATTGCAAACAATATAGTTTGTTTTGATGCGATTAGAAATGAATTATTATTTTGAAGGGTTAGAAATGATTGATGAATTTTATTATCGAGGCAAATACTGTTTGAGGGGTATATTTATATAATTTAACATTTTAAATTAAAAACTGTTTATTCCTCTCAAAAGTTTGGACTGCCACCCTAAACTGCAAACTCTAAGTAAACGCCTTCTGAAAATCTTGAACCTCATAAAATAATTAAGGTCAAATTATTCAAGTTTTCATGTTGCAATTATGCACTATTAAGTTAAAGAATCTCACATAGTCACATGCATCAACTTAAAAGTATCTCACAAAGTCATATGCATCAAAAAGATGAGAAGACTTCACATTCTTAATAAAATACATCATTATTAATTGGTTTTGAACTAAAATTTTATATTTTTCTAATATAGTATGGAAACACATGATAGACAAACAAATATTTAGTCCATGAATGATGAACCTAAAGAAATACAAAATCTCAAGTGGCATGTTGAGGATTTTATTATCATAAAAGTGGGCAGATCTGAGTGTCTCATATTCTTATTCTTACATGATAAGCTATTCGTCTCATTGTCATGCTCTGATACTATCTTGAATTACAATAAATCATCATTAATCCAAAAACTTAAATGAGTGAGTTAGGGTAAATTTAATATGTTTTAAAGCTAAAATATGGTAATGCACAAAAAGAAATAACGAGAGATTGTAGATATACCAAGGAATGGTCCGTTTGGTTGATAAATCAGGCATGAGCCTAACCTCACCCACAACATTAAGATCACTGCCTTCAGCTGGACGTTCAACAACAGAAGCCATTGCCATACAGTAAGAAGCTATACCAACCCCATTCCTTGCAACCACTTCATGAAACCGCTTGTACGGAACACCCTGATCAAACCATTCATAAAAAAACACATTATTATTAACCAAATCAAACTAAATAAACCCATTACTAATATTCATTATCATCATACTATATATTATTAGGAGAAAAAAAACACGAAAATTACCTTCTTTTGGACTTAATTCAAACAAAAATCATAGTCAATATCACATTGTTTTAGATATTATTAGATATGTGTGGGCATCTCTCTCAAAACCAACAGGTGATGAGAAGAGTAGCCCACCTATCATATAAATGCTTGGAGGTCTCTCCATTTTTTCAATGTGAGATCCTCAACCGCTATCACCATGTCGATATAAAAGCTTATAAAAAAGATTCTGATATATATATATATATAATGGAAAGAAAAAAAATCTCACTCGGCATCTATGTTTTCCTGAAGTATCAACCCAAATAATTCGAACAAGCCTGTCATCCTTTTGCATAAAAGCATCAGTCTTCTTCGAACAAACAGAAGTCATTGAACCATTTAAACCATTTACACCATTTGAACCAATTGAAATGTAACTCCCTTGGGTCGGATTAATCTTGTACAATTTCATGGCATTTCGTGCAAAAATGTCTTTCACTGCTTCAACTGCCTCCAAAATTGAGAGATGACCATCGATACAAGCATCTCGTAGAACACTAAAGACAACATCCTTCCATATCTTTGCTCCTGCAGTCAACCAAAATTAGGCCACTTACCATAAGTTTGTGTTTTTAAGGACAATGCACACACAAAGACGTAAACTAAGGAGCAAGGGCATGGACTTTATTTTCCGAGGTGTGCCATGCATAGAAAATACACCATAGAATTTTTCACAGTCACCTATATCAAAACAAATGGAACCATTAAAATACTAGTCTCAAATTAAAATTTCAAAGTCCTAAAGATCATCAAACTAATTTTTCACTCATCTTTGCAACAAACTAAAATAAAATATGTTCATATTCTTGACTTCATTAAATGTGATATGCACAAAAAAAAAAACAATAAAACCCTCTCTCGAATAGTAGGCAGCAGCAACAGACGAAGATGAAAGATTTTTTTTGAAAAGGAAGGAAGTTGTGGCTGAAGTTTGTTGTTGAAATATCTTTGAATTATGTTGTGCTATGATTACTCAGTCAAAATCTAAACACAACAACATCGTTTTACTAAGTTAAAGCAAAAAAGATACTTAACCCCTCAAGACGTGCGACTTGTGCGCCCGAGGGCTTCGAGGTAAAGTGCACTAAGGCACGCATTTTAGATCACGTGTCTTGTTTTTGCCAAGTGAAGTCCCAAAGGTGCGCTCCCTACCTTAGTGCGCCTAGAGCACGTGCCTAATGGGCTTTTTAAAACACCTGAGTTTACAAATCAAATCAATATTACTTTAATATTCTCTCTGAACAATGGTAACAAAACACGGGAATATGTCAATTATCGCCAAGTTGTGTTCACTTTGACCATGACCTATTATTTTGATACTATACTAAATTATCAATCAATCCAAAATCTTAACTTAATGGATTATTGTTAGAGACTACGGTGCCTCAAGAAACCATCACATTAGTGTGATATTCTTCACTTTGAACATAAACCTTCATGAGTACTTTACTTTTGGGTTCACTCAACCAAAGACATCATACCCATGGAGATGTGATGCAATATGTTATTAGGGTATTTGGGTAACTTCCTATTAGTTAGTGAGTTGCCTTAATATTCTATAAGTAATGAATAACTTCATATGATAAAGAGAGTTGGCTGATTCTTGGAGGTTTTCCTCCATGTTGGTCCTTTTAGGCTACATCAATATGGTAGTAGTGCACTGTCCTAAGCTAATTGACTGTCGTCGATGGAAGACAGAGAAACTCTTATCGACGGTTATTTTGCAAGAGAGAGCTTTGGAAGCTATGCTCATTTCTGAACAACCCACCCATATTCACAAAAAGAATACATTAAAAAGTATTTTCTTTGCAAAAAGAAATAAGGTTTCAAGGATGGATTATCCAGGAAAGCTATTGAGAGGTAGATACTACTATCTTAGGCTATGAAAATAGAAGGACCAATATGAATATACTCAACTTTCCCGACCAACAAGGTTATACCAAGATTAAGATCAACAAGAACACGATCAAGAGAGCCTACCAACTATTCCTATCAATCAAAATGCAACTAAATTTCAGAAGATTTCGCAGCACCTACCAACTATTCCTATCAACCAATACACAACTGATCGTGCAAGAACTAGCAGCTAAAATTGAGATTGCAATTGGCGATAAAATAAGGCAATGGTTAGAAGGCTACCAAGAAAGAAAGAGAAGAGTTACTGCCAAAGCAAAGGAAATCAAAATCAAGAAATTGGCGATGATTGAAAACATCAAACACTTACAGAATCTGTAGAAGATGAAGCAAACATTTACAGAAACTTCTCGAGTGAAGGCGCTGGGCTCGGGGAGAAGAAATTGGTGATGAAAATGGAAAACATCAATTCGACGAAATCCAAGCCGCGAAAACAATGAAATCGAAGGGAAGAAAATCGGAGACGAAAACGATCCATACGACGCCATTGGAGCGTTCGAACGAGATGAAAAACAGACTGAATTCGAAGAAGAAATCGAAAAATGGAGGGGAGACAAAATCTTCTGCTCTAAAGTTCCGCGCTTTTTTATTATCTACAAATTAATGTCATAAATAGCGATAGATGAGTATCAAACTCAACCATCTATCACTATGACTGTCCCACCCCTTATGAACCACTAAGTTATAACTAAATACACCAACTATACTCAATTTAAAATTCTTCATTCTAGGGTTGAAATATTAACTACTAGTTATTAGTTATTAGGAGTTGTTAGTAATGGTTTATATAGTTAACTTCTCGTTTGAAGATAAATATTAGTAGTGGTCGAAGAATAATGTTAAGAATCCAATTGTCCCTAACAATCTTACCCGCAAGAAATGCGAAAGAAAACATCAAAATATACGATATTCGATCGATAAATGAGCAGTTATCAAATGCACGTTAACTTCCACTGTTCGATGGGATGATAATCTCCACAATAGGTGTCAGTATAGACACTTAACACAAGAATAATAAAAAACATATCCTAAAACGAACTAAGCAAAATTATAAAGAGGCCCGACTCCAACAAAACTAGCAGTTAGACGTGGAAGGCAAGTCACGAACAATCTTGCTTCTCTTTAAATAGATGGATGTGATATTAGGTCTTATAGATAATTAACTACTTATTTAAAAATTAATATTAGTAATAATTGAATGATAAGTCCGATGAAAATGAAAGATCAATAATGATTATTTTATAACTAATTATGACATATGTCAACGTAGCCTTCTTATTCATTGTTCTATTATTCGATAAATGAAAGTGCTTCTACTTTATATACTTACCGAACTATAATAATTAATTAATTAAAGTAGTAATTTTATATAATATCATATTAATGTCCAAGAAGACACACACAGAGATATATATATATACATATGTATATATATATACACACATGTATATATATAAATATACACACACATATTTTTATATTAACATACCCAAATAGAAGGTCTCAGGAAAGGCATATCCACCTGTGCTAAACATCACCTGCCATTTTGTTGCCAAACTTTTAGCCAAACAACACCCAATTATTGTTATAAATTTTAACATATTCAAATAAATAATAATATATATATATATATATTTATTTATTTATATAATATGATTAAAAATGAAATAAATTTTGATGACCTTTTTAATTGGAGCAAGGTCTAGGAGTTGTTTGAGTGCAGATATCATCCCATGAACACTAAAGTTAGAAGCTGTCAATCCAAAGTCAACGTAAACCTGGGAATGATTAATTAAAAGCATAGAATTAATTATATTACCAAATTTAAAAAATAAATAGTGCTGGATAAAAATAAGATAAATTATAAATTAGGTAGAGTTTAGTCGAAATGATTTTAAAAATTAAAATATAATCCTCGAAAAAAACTAGAATTTAGCGTATATAATTTAAAAAATCAAGATTTAAATCTTAATACTAAATAAAAGTTATTTATCGCGTGTTTGGATAGGACGGGTTGGGATGAGAAAAGATGAGATGCGTTATAAAACGGTGTTTGGGGTAGGGTTTGAATGAAAAGTGTTATAAAACTTTGTTTCTGTGGTGAGTTGGGATAGGATAAAAGTAGATTGATGGGATGAGATGAGATGTAATTGTTTTTTTTATAAAAAGTAAGATAATTAATAAATAATATTTTTAATTGAATACATTTTTTTATTTCAAAGTAAAAAAAATTAAATAATTCAAAGTTTCATTTCTAATTTTATTAAATACATTTTTTTTCTTATCTAAAAAACAACATATTTAAAATTTGTTACCGTTAAATGATCAATAAAAATTATAAATATTTTTAAAGACGTAATATAAAAGAATGAATTTTTTTTTTCAAGTTCTTTAACTACCGTTTGAAAATAAATATGAAAATAGAAGAAACATAATTTTTTGATTATCAAATGAAGTAAAATAATCGATTAAACAAACAATAAACAAATAGATCAAATAGATATTTATGATAATACATATGTAAATATTATGTCTAAAGTAAATACACATAAACAAAATATACACAATTTATAAATAAATAAACTAAATAGAACAGTTGGTAAACAATATATTTCATTCATTTCAAGAGTTCATAGTCCGAGTCATAAGTTGAACATTCTTGGAAGTTACATCTGTGTAGTTCATTCACATGTGATTTATGAACAAACTATTTTATAGGTTTTACCGAGCTAACTTTTTTTTTTAATCATATTGACTAAATTCTAGTTTTCTTCGAATGATCATAAGAAGTAAATTTTAGATTTTTAAACCATATGTACTAAATTTTAACTTTCTTCAGGTAACGGTCGTGGTCCAGGATTTAGATCAGGATTCAGAATTTAGATTTCACCTCTTTGGGCCTAGTGAAGTTACTTTGATTGATTCACGGAAAAATAAGATGTACGTTGTTGATATAGATAGTGTAAATCAATTCTTTTAAGCCTTTTCTAACCACGAGTTTCTATCTCTAAAATCTCTCTCACTCGGATGTGAACTCGGTTCATTCATATATCTCTTCTAAACTCAAACGTTACGCTTCGATTTATAGGGACCAAACCTATAATTTTACACACAAAATATAATCAAGATTAAAAGTATAATTAAACTAAACCTGAGGATAAACAGAAGCAAGATGTGAGGCTTCCTTTGAGAATGGGAAAGATGCATGTAATAAAACAATGCAACATTTAGAAAACCTCTTGTCCTTTAGAACTGTTTGAAGATTAAGGGGATTGGCCAATCCAAAATCTACACCCTTGTCTTCCAATCTGCATTTAATTAGAAATCATTATCAAAATTTAATTTCATAAATTATCCAAAATAAAGAATTTTAGCACAATATAAAAATTCGGATACATAACCTCATGATTCCTCGATCAATACACGAAACCTACTTTAATATAACAAACCCTACATAGAAGAGAATCGAATTCGTAACGATGGTATTGAACTGGAATAATACCAAACAGTGAAACCACTGCGCAGCTGATCGATTCGGTTTTTGATAGATATTTCACAATATACCCGAGTAACGATAGAGATTATATACAAACTATTGTCACAGATAGGTTTCGAACCTAGAATCTTGAGAGAGCACACCTCTCGAGCCCAAGTCTTCAACAAACTGCGCCACTCATTGGGGACTTCTTTGAAATTAGTCATAGTGTTTTGATTTATTATGATTTGATGTTTGGTGTTTTGATAGTTAGAATATAAACCAACAAGAACAATAACTCAATATTTGTTCATCGACCCGAGATCATAGGTTATCCATTCCTCCACGAGCATCAAAATACTAACAACCATTAAAAGTTTAAAACTAATATAAGCTAGTAATTTTTTTTTTTTTTTTTTTAATTATCTTACCCTGTATGAATCTGCATTGGCAAGTTGAATTGTTGAGCAACTTCCAAACTATGAATGAACAAATAGTCAATAAGGCTTTTGTTTTCTATTCGAACAGGTTTTCCTCCTACACAAATTCATAGGTTAGATATATATATATATAAATCATTATTATTTAATAATAATAAGAGAGAAATAATGAATTTTGAAAAAGAAAATATATATATATATTTCTAAGTTGTAATTAAATTAATTACCTTTTAAAACCTTAACAAGAGCTTCCTCTGCATTTTTTCTTGTGACATTCACATTGATTTCTAGGCCACTACGACATGCTGCTATACTTTTCAATGCATGTATCTCATGAGCCAATGTACTCAAAGCTAAGGGATTATATACCTGGTTTTGATATAATTAAATTTATCTTATCGGATTAAAATTACATTTTTTTTTAATATTTATTGATGATTTAATATAATTCAACTGAAATAAGAGATTACAGAGTCATAGCCTCCAAATTTTGAGATTGGTTAATTTTTGTATATTTTAATATTGTTCTTAATAAGGATAGGACGATGTCCTCAAATTTTAAGGATGTTTGGATTGAGATTTATAAACTAATATTTAGTAATTACCATAAAAACTACATTGAAATGAGTTTTTTACTGCAATTTTTACTTTTAAATACTTAAAATAAATCTTCATTCTAAATAATAAGTGTATAAATTCTAAAAAACTATACTCGAAGAAACTTTTGACTATAATCATTACTAATCATAACTTATAAAAACTCAAAATAAATTTTTATTCCAAATACTAATTCTAAACTATTAGAGAAATTTTTATTCTAAATACTAATTCTAAACTCTTAGATGGTGTTTTTGTTAGAGATTTTATGGAGTGTTTATTTTGAGTGCTTGTTAAATGCTTGTTTCTTTTAGAGTTTTGATAAAGTGTTTAGATAGAGTAGTTATTAATTTTTGTTTGGATGAAGAGTGTTGAATGAAGTAGTTGTGAAAAATGTTTATTGTTTTTTTTGTATGATGTGACATTTATGAATATATTTAAATAAATAATAATTTTTTTTTAAAAAAATTTGAATAAATAAAAGTTACAAAAAAAATAATTTGCAAGTCAATCACGTGGTAATGTGCCAAGACTGCCACCTACAGTTCGACAACTACTATAGTTGGTAGAAAAAAAAACCCCTAAAAACTAGCACTTGTGCTAGTTCTCACATTTCCAAAAACACTTAACAAACATCTTTTAAAAGTATATCCTTATTAGATATAACTTTTAAAGCATTAACTAAATATTACCGTTATTAGATAGAGTGAGATTCATCTCAAAATCTATTGATGACGAGAAGAGTAGCTCACTCACCTTATATATTGTTAGGAGGTCTTCTCACTTTTCGATCTGAGATCCTCAACATATATATATACTGATCCCAATTTTATTTTATTGGATCAATTATCGTTTTAGTTAAACGAGCTTCTGATACCTCATAAAAAAGTGTAAAGTTCATCTCAAAATCAATTGGTAACAAGAGGAATAGCTCACTTATCTTATATATTAATGTTAGAGGTTTCTCACTTCAAGAATCTTCAACAACCATTACTTAAACATATGTACTCAATATTACCCTTATATATATTTTACAAAAAAAAAAAAAAAAAAAAAATCAAAAGCTATTGTATAGAGAAGAATTCTATTAAATTTGCTACAGAATTCTACATTTATATGATATTATTCACTTCGAGCATATATTTTCATGGTTTTTTTTTTTTTTTGTTATCTCCTAAAATCTTCACATCTATGACGGTTGTCATCTCATTTTAACTAATATTTTTTTATTCTATTTCTCACGTGAGACAATTGGTTTCGATCCAATATAAACAAAATTGTTTGATGAAAATTAGTTAACATTTTTAATCGTGAGAAATTGATTAAAATAATTGTTTGGATTTAATCTAAAATAAAAAAAGAGTAAAGTTTTTATGGAAAGGATATGATTTCAATTTCCCAAGAAATGTTTCTCTAAATGCATCCAATGTCCAAAAGGATCCACCTTGAAACTCCTATATAGAAAAATAAATTAAATTAATAATAAGGAAAAAAATAAATTAAATTAATAAATAAATAAACTCACTTGATCAAGAATTGTCTCTGCAAAACATTCAATTGTGACAATGGTACCAACATTTGGAACAAATCTTTTGAGGCAATCTATGTTATGTTTTTTGTCCAATTCTAATCCATAATCATCAATAAGTATGGCAGAAATTCTTGCAGCTTTGAAACATGTTGAGCAAATGGATTCAACTCCCAATGATTTTCTATGTTCTTCAATCTCTTGCAAGGTTGGTTTACAATCATAAAGTTCACATATTTCTCTCAAGTTCTTCTGCATTATGTTTCAAAAATTGTAGCAAATGTTAAAAGAAAATTTTATCATTAATTTTGTAGACAAGGTTGATAAAGATGACGACTGTATTTAAATTTTAGTTTTGAGTCTCATATCAAATGGAGATAGTTGTCATCACTTATATACTCATGATCTTCCACTATTCTAACAAATGTGTGAGATATTTTGTTTGCATCCCAACAATCTTCCCTTCTAACAAAGTTCCAATCGAGCCTCCCATCATATAGTTAATGCGTCTAGTTGATACTCAAACCAACAGCTCCTCTTCTCCTCAGAGTACACCGTTGGTTTAATAGACTGAATTTTTTCGCAACGACTATATATATATATATGACTAACTCCTCTTCTCCCGAGAGTACATCGCTAGTCATCTCCGGGCTCCAAACTTCTTTGTTCTACACCGGAGTAATATTTTACCGACATGATTATGTTTGGGGCATGGCTCTGATATCAATTGATAAGGATGACAACCCTACCCGAATTTCTACATTCATATGATATTATCCACTTTTGATATAAACCCTCATTGATATGATATTGTGAGACATTTTGGGTAAAGCAAAAAACAAAGTCATGAAGATATATGCCTAAAGTGAACAATATCATATCAATGTGTAGATACATGTGGGGTTGTCATTTTTATCAAAAGTAACAAGTGGGAGAGAAAAGAATGAGAATGAGGAGAGAGAAGCATGGAAGATTTATTATTGTTATTTTTTTTTTTATCAAACTTTAATGAATAATTTAAATTAGATTTTTTTTTTCATAAGTTTAGAGACTAAAATTGAATATTTAAAAGTTTATGGACTAAAACGAAACAAACTTTATAGTCTAGGTACTAAAATTAGACATTTGAAAGTCTATGAACAAAAATGAATCAAATCTAATAGTTTAAAGACCGAAATGATATTTTAATTTGTTTTTTTTCTCTTTTTTAGGTGATTTGGTTAAGTACTGTTTTTGTTGGTAATGCAAGTACATATATCCAAATGGGGAGACAACAATTTCAACAAGACATTCTAAATAATGACCATAATAAAGTCACGAGAGTTTATGCAAAAAATGGATAACGTCATTCCAATCTAAAAGATTTCTAGATAAGTTAGTTATCCGTAATAGTTTAAATGATAAAGTCCCAACTTGGTATTTGATAAAATAAAACAAAAGTAAAAGTAACAAGTTCAAATTTTTCACTTTTATCGAATTAAAAAACAAAATACATCTTTAATAGAAGTTTTCTTTTTCCAAAACGAGTATAGCTCAGCTAACAATGTGTTAGCATTCACTCAACCAATGATCCGAGTCTCTCCAATCCTTTCTTGTTGTATTGAAGAAAAAAAAGTTTTTCCTAAAAAAAAAGTCCGATTTGATAAATTATTATTATTATTTTTTTTTTTTGTATTTTAAACTTACGATAACTACTCAATTATTTTGATATCTTTATCTTGCCTGTATTTTTAAAAACCAAATAAAAAGTTAGAAGTTAAACAAAAAAAACTTTAAAATACTTATTTTATTTATGAAATGTAGTTATAATTCACAAAGTAAAAAAAAATAATAATAATAAATACAAATTTAAATTTCAAAATTGAAAATACTAAGGAAAAAAAAAAAAAAAAAAAAAAAAACCAGAGTTATAGAAATACCTTGAAGGAGAGGGAATCATGAGTGGAAGATTGGGAAAGACAATTGATGTAAGGAAAAGTGGAATCGGCGGCTACCAAATTGTGGGCGTGAGCATCAACGACCTCCGCTTCATCGATTGCCTTCTTCAAACCACTCAACTCCATTCCTCTCTAAAAACTTCTCTTTTTTTTTCTTTACTTAACTCACTTTCTTTGTTTCTTTACCATCTCTTATATACTAAATTATCCACCATTTTTTTAATGTTAAAATATAATATATTTGTTTTTTTTTCTTCTTTTTATTCATTATTGATATCGTTGAACCTTTGCTTACATGGAGACATTGCTCTTAAAAAAACAACAGTCAAATATCAATTTTCATGATCAAATCTGTGGCGTGGTCTTGTGTTGAATTATCATCAAACAATGAAGTCAACGCGCCACCAACTCTTTCGATAAGAGAAAAACTTATCTACACAAGAGTGTAAGATGGACATGACTATTGTCATTGTGCTATGAGTATTTTTCATAGATTTATTTAGTTTTCATTAATGTTTTGGTAATTTTAATTTTTGATTTATTTAAAAAATAAAATTAAATAAATGTACGTTGCGATTCTGACAAAGTGTCTCACAACGGTTAGAAGATGGAAGATAATGAGTATATAAGTGATGATAACTATCTTCATTGGTTCGAGGCTTTTTGGGTGAAACCAAAACCAAAATCATGACGGTGTATATCTAAAGTAAAGAATATCATATAAATGTGAAGATTCGGATAGGGTTGTCATTCTTATCAAAATGTAGCAAAAACTTGTGTCAATATGGTAATAAGCTTGCTCATGCTATATATTCATGTTAAATAAGTACTGCTTTTAGATTTTATATAATAAGCACCATAGAGTTATATAATTGGCAAATCTTATATCAAAAAAAGATTTATGAACTTTTGATGGGACAAATCACTTAACTCACAGTAACGCTTGTAGTCCAAGATTTTATGGGACAAATTTAAGAATTTTGAACTGGTCTGTTTGGATCCTGACATTCTCATGCATCCCCTGCGATCCAACCACGTTAACTATTATCCTTTAAGTGCTTCTAAGAGTGAAGACTATCCCTACAGACCAACGCATGTCCTTTCATCACGTTTTATCCTCTCTCATATGCATCAGTGGCTCAATCACAGGAACTTCACAGTTAAACGTATTTAGTTTGAAGTAGTTCTTGGTAAGGTGACCTCCTAGAAATTTTCATAAAATGTGAGTAAGAACAAAATATGTTGAAAGGACAAATGTTAGTCTGTGGGGATACTCTTCACTCTTAGAAGCACTTAAAGACTGATAGTTAATTTGGTCGGGTCACAGGGGATGGAGGGAAATGCAGGTTCCCGTAGAGGCGAAATCCGAATTCTAAAATCTCATATGAATCCTAAACCACGGGCGTTACACTCACAACGAAATGATTGTTATATAAATAATTAGTTTCTAAATCATGAGGTGTTTGTTTGAGAGTTTTATAAAGTTATTAAAAACTAGCTTTTATAAGCACTCTACAAAAAAATCATCTAAACGAGCTATTACAATAATTTATTATTTATAATCACTCAAATTTTTCATTTCTAATCCCTCAAAATAATTATTTCGTAATTTTGCAAACAAACCCCTATTTATATTTTTTTATTCGTTGGCTTTACAAATTCTGATTTTAACAGATATTAAATTCTAATTTATTACCACGTTTGTTACTTTATGGAATTTAAAATATGGAACAATTTCCTAAAACGTGTATTGATTTTCGAAATTTGACTCATTGGAAACTGTTTCTGAAACAAAAACAAAAAAAAATAATAATAATATCCTAAATTAAAATATTGAATACTTTCTTATCTTATTTCTTATTTTATCCAGGGTATATACTATATTATTTGTAATATTATTTTTTAAATCAAATTTATTTCATTTTAAATTATAATTTTTCAAATATCAAATATCGTTTTTTTTTATATTAAACAAAGTTAAAATTAATGTATAAGTTGAATTTTGTAAATTATTAATCAATCTAAAAATTTAAATCAATAGGTTTTGAGTAAATTTAATTATATTTATTAATGGTTTATATAAATTTAAAATTAATTTCTTCAATTTAATAATTATAATAATGTTGATATCAAAAAAGAGTTGAACATATTTCTCATTTATAGAAGATAAATTTAAAAAAAAAGTGAAATTTTAGTTAAATTTAATTAAAGTTAATGGTCGAAAGAATAGTCGCTCCCGTGTATACTCAAGAATTAAAAGGTCTCAAGTTTTAATCTCTCCCCCAAAGTATTAAGAAATATGTTTTTTTTTTTTTATTAATTCAACGACAATTAAAATTAAATAATTCAAATTCATGATTTCTGGATAGATATACCTAATAATTTTAAGATACTGTTTTTGTTAGAGACTAAAAAAATGTTTGAAAAAAGTATTTAAAATGAAAATTTATTTTAAATATTTAAAAGTAATGATTACTGCTCCAACATCTCATCTAACCTGAAATCAAATTTTATATCAAATTTAATTTAAAATAAACATTTTTTCTCATAAAACACAAATCTCAATCAAACTTAAATGAGAATTTATTTTAAATATTTAAAAGAAAAGATTAGTAATTCTTGTAATAAAAAACTTGTTTGGTTGTAGTTTTTTAGAATATTTAGAATTAATATTTAAAATAAAATTTTATTTTGAGTATATAAAAGTCATGATCAGTAATGGTTACAGTCAAATGCTTATTTGGAGGTAGTTTTTTAAAAATAATTATAATTAATATTTAGAACGAGAATTTATTTTAACTATTTATAAGTAATGATTGCAATAAAAAAATTCTTTAATTTTTTTTTTTAATAAATACTAAATTGAAATATTAGTTGAAAATCTGTTATCGAACATCCCATAATATATACAAGTCAACGACCGATCCCACTATCAACAAGTCAAAGACCGATCATCCAAGAATATCAACAAGTCAACGACCGATCCCACGATCAACAAGTCAAAGACCGAGTTCAAAGATCAATCATCCAAGCAGATCAACAAGTTAGAGATCGATCCAAAGATCAACAAGTCAGTGATCAACAATAAAGATGAGCAACAAGTCAAAGGCCTATCGAATACCAACAAATTCAACCTCAACAAGCTGTAAAACCCTCCAAATATTTGTATAGAAACATCCGCACATATTCAAATTTAATACAAATATACCTTTTTAATTTACCCGACAATCTCGTGTGCTGTTGTTCAAACAAAAAAAAGCCACTTGCGCGAATATTTTGTATCTGGAGATTGAATATTTCAAACAAAAACTTCCAAAACAAAACCACGTGCGCAAATATTTTGTATTTTTAGGGCATGTTTGGAGAATTAAAAAAAAAAAAAAAAAAAATGCCAGCAAAATTCGTTGGAATGTGTGTGTATATATATATATATATATATATTTTTTTTTTTTTTTTTTTTTTTTTTCCAATGTGAAAAATATGCATGAGTTTTTTTCTCGGATTTTGCATGTATATTAAAAAAATCATAAATATTTGGTGTCTAACACATTTTGAAACTTTGCCTCTATAACAACTCTTTTGGGCGGACCTATCAAAATGACCAAAAAGTCCCTAGCCCAAAAACTAATTGAAGTCGATCACTCAGCTGATAGACTTCAATCACTCCTCTGATAGACTTCAATCACTCATATGATAGACTTCAATCATTTCTATGATAAACTTTAATCATTTCTTTGATAGTCTGATTGAAGTCTATCAGAGAAGTGACTGAAGATGGGTAAAAGCGAAATTACGTGGAAAAAATTAAGAAATCTGTTATACATGAAATTTTGATAAGTTTGTGCTATAATTATAATGTCTGTTACAAAATGTGTTATCCACATCAAATTCTCCTTTTTCTTTTTTTTTTTTTTGAATCAACATTGGGAAAATTAATAATACTCAACATTGTTGTTAGAAGTAAGGGTGTGTTTGTTTTTGGTAGAAAAGAATGGAGTGGAGTGGAGGAGTTAATAGTAGTTGAATACTTGTTTGATTTGATGTAGTAACAGTCGAGTAATTAATTTTTGGTTTGAGGATTGATGTTAAAAGTGGTCGAGTGATATGTTTGATGTGAAATTTAATAGAGTTATTTTGTAGAATGTTTGATGAATGGTTAAGAGTTGTTGTTTATTATAAAATACATTGATTTTTTAGGAGTAATGATTAACCATATATCTTTCACCAAAAACAAACATAACCTAAAGATTTGAGTGTGTAAATCTTTTTAGATTAAAAAAACACATACTTTATTAATATACATATCTAATATAATATAAGGAACATATCAAACTCGTTTAATCTAGAAAATAATTATAAATTTAGTTACTTGCATAAAAATTTAACAAATGTAGTTATTGTATTAATCAGTATATTATCATGTACTTTTTTATAATATAGGATTTATCACGTACTTTTTTATAATACAGTATGAATGATTATATATCCAAATATATAAAATTTTGATTACACTTGTAATTATTTTGTGAGAATAACACATCCGCTATAATTTTCCTAATATATATATATATATATATATATAAGAGACTAAAATATATAAAAGAGACTAAAATATTATTTTTGTGCTTAGACTTTGAGATTTGTTCCATTTTTGTTCTTAAACTTTTTAAAACCAAATTTTTAGTCCTAAACTTTAAATTTTGTTTCATTTTAATCTTAAAATTTTTCAAGATTGTTCCATTTTGACCCATGAACTTTCAAATGTTAAATTTTAGTCCCTAGAATTTCAAAATAAACTAAATTTGATCCTTATTTGAAAATCTTTGTTAGGTTTTATTTAAAAACTATCTTTATAAATTTACGAAATAATTCATCACATGTCTACTCTTCTATGACTTCATTTAAATAAATGTCTAATTCCAATACTTTATAATTAATTGAATAAATAAATATAATGCAATTGACCTTTATATTCTTCTTACTAATTAATTATTTATGTCTTAATAAATTTGAGTTTAGATTCAACCTAACAAACTCCAAAAATATCTCAATCCAAAAAAAAAAACTTAAAAAATATCTTAAATATTCTTTAAAAAAACTTCAAAAGATACAAAAGATTAAAAGTTTTTGAAAAATCTATGACAAAAAAGTTTGATTTTTAGTTCATAATTTTTTGAATATTAGTAAAACAAAAAGTCATTGATTGCATTTTTTTTAAATTAAACCTAAAAATAATTATGTGAAGATCTAGTACATGCACTTACCTCTCCTTATATATTGGGACGTTAAGCTAGAATAAGAAGTAGAGAAAATTGTCATAACTGTGTAATGTTCGATTCGACTTATGTATGATGTTGTACGCATATGTACAAGTGGGTGTATATATACATCTTCAAACTGTGGCTATCTGACTCGCTCCATTTTCAAATTTTGTTTAATTCGTTTTGTGATGTACATCTCGGTATGTACATTATTGGATTGTGCAATATGTATGATGGATACGATTTTTGTTAGAATGTAACAATTGTTGTATATCTTTGTCTTGCACCAAGATCTGAACCAAGTACTTGAAAAATCATTGTACATCTTTGTCTTGCGCCTGTCGTCTTTGTCGTCCTTGTATAGGAAAGTT